>JBBPDA010019447.1:13787-40436 GCA_037974385.1 Arnoldichthys spilopterus | reverse complement strand
AATGCGTTGGTCTCCGTGTGACACCACTCTCAGTGTTGATCTATGCAATGCGAACGCTTGATTGTTTCCTCTGTCCTAGAAGTCGCTTTGGATAAAAGCGTCAGCCAAATGAATGAATGTAAATGTAAATGGTTCCCCCTCACGTTCATTTGCTTTGTTAAGTTTTCATTGGTGGTTATGATGTACTCACTGCTCTTTTATACAATTATATTTGGTATGGTAGACATGACAGCAACTTAAAAAAACCTAAAGTAATATTTTGGTGAATCTGTGATGAATCCAGCATTCAACCATCAACCAGAAGTAACCAGCATTAAAAACCCTCGACAAAGCATTAAATTCAAGACTAAGCTAAACTGTTCAAACAGGGTTAAATGCTCTGTTGTCAATTTGTGACGATATGAAACATCTGAAGCATTTAATGGCTCTAAAAAATCTCTCACAGTAAGTTATTACATGAAATGTGCTAAGCATTGCATAGCAAAAAACACCACAAGGCATGTTGTTTTGGAAATCCTCTGAAACTATTCCTCTAATCATCACAATTTGGCCCTTGTCAAAGTGGCTCAGGTCTTTACACTTGTTCGTTTTTTCTGATTCCAACACATCAATTTCAAGAACTGACTGTTAACTTGCTGCCTAGTATATACCAACACTTGACAGGTGACAAGGTAACAGGATACGTTCACTTTACTGGTCAGTGGTTTTAATGTTGTGGTTGATCAGTGTATAATACTCTGTTTTGTTGCTAAACCCAGAATTTTCTGAGTAGTGCACTATGTAGGGAGAGGGTGTTATTTATTTATATACCCATTGCAGAGCAACACATAGAAGCATTCACATACACACTCATTTCTATGGGCAATTTTAGAGTATCCAGTCAACCTATTGCAGCCTTTGGACAGTGGGAGGACACCGGAGCACCCAGAGAAAATCCATGCCAACATCGGGAGAGCTTGCAAACTTCTCACAAAAAGACACTTGTGGCCAGACCCAGGGATTGAACTCAGGGCGTTCTTGCTGTGAGGCGACAGCACTAACCACTGCACCACCGTGCTGGCCATTTATTATTGATAATATAAATCATATAAATTTTAATAAATAATTTATTGAAAAATAGTGCATTTTTCAGCCTTTTAATAAAAGTAATAAGAGGTCAGGGCTAAGGCAGGGCCAGAAGCAAAATGGACAAGAGCATATGGTGAGCACATGATATACAATATGTAACTATGACATTGTGACCCTGCCTTGTCCCGTGTCTTTGTTTACTGTGTGTGTGTGTGTGTGTGTGAGCTGGCAATGGTGTTTGCTCAGACTGTCTGGAATCACCATCTCATTTTCTACTTATACCAAATGTTGAAAAAGGTTTTTCCCTTCTGGGGATTATTTTCCTAGACAAATAAAGAGAAGGATTAAACATTGCATTGAGAAAGGACACCTTTGCTAACACATGCTGAGCTTGAAAACTTTCTTTTTATTGGGGCTGAAGGTGTTAATGTCCCTGGGAACATCACTTGGCAAAAAAAATCACATTTACACAATTTGGCTATTTTAGTTTACTACAAGGCTCACCTTGCTAACACTAGAAGTTAATAGTTTCTTCAAATTGATTTTGTAAAAACACACTGTCAACATTTCTCTCAGACCACATCCAGCTCCTCATTATGACTTGTGGGTGTGTTTTAGGGCTCATTTGACTTACTGTGAGCTATAGTATGAGATGGCCCAAACAACAATGAGTCGGTCTATATGAAGAAAGTAAAGAACCTAGCAAAGCAATGCCGGGTTAACTGCTTCCATCTGAACATCAGCAATACAAAAGGACTACAGCAGGAAGCCGCAGCACTCCACAATGGGGCTCCAGTGGAGGGGGTGAGCAACTTGCAGTACCTTGATGAACAGTTCTCAGACAATCTTACCAACAGACACATCTGGCACATACACATGACATCAGATCACCAAGGCAAGGCAGGGGCTTCATCACCTGACACAGCTGAGGAAATGTATGGTCTCTCTTGTGATTCTAAAAACTTTCTACACAGCTGCTGTTGAGAGCACTCTGACCATGAGCATCCAATCGTGATTTGGGAACTGCTCTGTTTAAAACTGCCAAGATCTGCAGAATGAAGCAGCAAAGCACTGTGCCAGACATGATATGCCCTCCCTGCAGAGCATTTACACATTAGGCGCTGCAGGACCAGAGCTATCAAAATCATTAAAGACTCTTTCCACTTGCTGAATTCAGGCAAACGGTCCCATCAGCCTTATGACCAAAATAGAGACTCAGGAGGCCATAAGACTCCTTAGTAAGAACATGCCTCCTTTTCATTAGCACTCTTTCTGGTATACTCATTAATGCATTTCAGCACTTTATGGCGCACTACTTTACATTTCCATTCCATTCATTCATGATCTTTGCTTCACTTATTTACATTTAGTAGTAGTAGTAGTAGTAGTAGTAGTAGGTTTATTGTCATTTTCACAGTATACACAGTACACAGTAAAAACGGTCCATGGTGCAACACAAAAGCAAGACAGACAGGAGCACAAGTGCAGACATGACAACACAAGAGCAAAAAATACAACTAGATTTAAACTAAACTAAACTAAACTTAACAACTACACTAAAACTAAAACTGGACAAAAATACGAGACAAGACAAGACAACGACAAGACAAGACAAGGTTCAGTGCAAATTTATGCCTAAATGTTGCAGTTTACATATACATATAAATATTATGCTTGTAATTTTACAATGTCAGCACATTAACATCACTTGCATATTTCATACACCAGCATGCTGTTTGCACACCTGTCCTACTAATGTAAAAAGCCACTTTACACAGTATCATTATATTTGTATATATTTGTATATATTTATTATCTTGTCTTGTAAATACTTTTTCCCCCAGATACAATATATGGTATATATATTTTATATATGCATATGATTTCTCCATATTTATGAATTAAAAAAATTCATAGGCACTAGGCACTTCTGCTCATAATGAAGATGTTGTCTAAAGTGATGGCCCTCAACATGGAAAGCAGAGGAGATTTGTACATTTTTGTAGCTCATCGTAAGTCCTGAGCTATCCTAGGACTGTTCTAATTACATCCATCTGCACCACCTTAAAATAGAGCTGGATACAATTTGAGAAGTTTGAGAAGTCTTTTATTTACAAAAAAAACATGGGTAATTAAAAATTATATGTAGGGTGAGCATGTTGATTGGAAAATGTGTGACCACCTGACGTATCCAGCTAGTTATAGTTAAATTTCAGTGTAAGGCCAGGTAAAAGCCTTTTAAATTGTTTCAAATGTATCCTGAACAAATTTCTACAAACAATCATTGTGTTTCAGCATCAATTGGAATTTGAGTGGCTTTATTTTTTTATTTGTTGTGTTTATTTGTAATTGAAATGACTGGGTCAGTTAAATCTTGGGTGTGGCAAAAGCTTTGATGTCTGGTTTTGTGCAAATGGTTGGGAAGGTTGGTGTTACACCATAAAGTATACCAACCAATCCAGCCACCCTATACCACTGTCAGAGAACAAAACGAAAAATAGAATGTAAGAAATATAGTCATCAAAGTCCTTGAGGTGAAGGGGGGTCACCACAGGCCTTCCCATTCAGGGTGTACACAAACATACTGCCATAAGGAAACCGGGTTGTCACTGCCAAGAGCTGCTTAAGCATAAATCAGATATACTATATATATAATCTTAAGAATGTCCATTCCATTCCACCTCTCCCCAGCCCATGTCCTTTGATGAAGTAATGCTCTATTTAGCCTTTTTTTTAAATAATTTATCTTAGTAAAATATTCTGGACTATGCAATATGAAATTGCATCCGTGCCATGCAGACTTTGCTCACAGTATTCATAGTGCAAAGACAAAAATCCGACTTGAAAAGTTGCACTCATGACTAATATAGCAAATACAGTGCTCACAGTAGATAAGCTACAGGCTATGCTTAATGTCTGATCATAGATAATCATGGCAAAAAGCTTTTTTTATTTTAAATTCATCAGTACACCACTGAGTTTTAATATCACAAGCATTTCTTTTCCTTCTGATGTGGCTTTTTGTTATGAACACTTGAGTTAACAGAAGCCCTGCAGTCCCTATACATAATGAATGAGTGGGTTTTCAATAAGGCTCCGTAGATTTCTATTGATTGCTAGAGATTTATCTCTGTTGGCCCAGAGGGACTGCTGAATGTACTTGTCAAACAGTTTAAGTCAAGTCAAGTTTATTTCTATAGCGCCTTTTACAACTTACATTGTCACAAAGCAGCTTTACAGAATGTGGGTCTGAGCCCCTAATGAGCAAATTAAAGGTGACGGTGGCAAGGAAAAACTCCCTAAGCTGTAGGAAGAAACCACCCCACCCCTGGTAACCACCCCATGAGCACACCCTGATTTTGATTGGTTCTCTGTGCTGCCAATCTTTAAAAACACAAACCAAGCCTGAAGTGTTATGGAGGAAGGAGGCTCTGCTGTACTTATAATACGCAAGTTAGAGGTAAATCACTGTATAAGTTCTGAAGAAATGCATGTTTGGTTGAATCACATTTAAAAATCCTGTTACAACTAATTTGGTTTTGTTCCATGGGAAAATGTTGAGGTAACTCCAGTACTATCTCCCTCAAATATCATCCAGCTAGCTCTAACCATATATATGTTTTCTTCAGTTAGTGACCCAGATGTGATCCAGTGTCATATGTAATTTTATAATTCATGAATGGTACTTGTTGCTTAATAAAGCAAATGTTAAATAGAGTAGTTAATGCTCGGTGCCAGCCCTTAGTTTTGTTGTCAATTTTGGGTGAATAATCTGATTCACTCACACTATTTCTATTGTAACTGTTTGTTTAAAGAGTGTTAAAGACGTCACAGTCTTGCAAGCTAGGTTTATGACAATGGAGACTGCATTAGCATTGCCAACTTTAACAGAAAAGAAAGAAAAGACTTGGTTGACGATCAGTTCATTCTATGGGCAGGTACCCCATAACACAGTGACACAGAAAAAACAGATATGTGGGAAACAAAGTAATATGTCTGCTAGCTCGTGACTAGCCAGCATATAGCCTAATAAACAGGCTGAGATCTGATCATACAAAAATATCAATTCTACAACTCCAAGCAATTTGGATAGATTTAGACTTGATTCTAAACAGTTTACATAGCTCACCTAAAGGTTGTGTGCAAAAGTTTGTGTGCCCCTGATTAAACAGCTTTTTGTGTTGATTTTCTAAATAGAAATGAGTACATTCTCAAAAGTTAACACAACTCTACACATGTTAATACACAATAATTGTTTATTTGCTGAGTTTAAAATATAAGAAATTATTAGAAGAAGTATATTATAAGAAAACATTATATGTGGCATTTGCAAAAGTAATGACACATTTTATGTTTATTTCTTCCTATGTTTAGTTTTTCCTCTAAAATAAATTAATAAATAAATAATAAATTAAAGAAAATCATGAAATGTCATTTATAAGTTCTCTACAGAGAATGCATCCTTATTTTCACTTAGAAACCAATAAAACATTAAATTTGACCGGAGCATTCAAACTCTTCCATACATCAATATTCTGCTGCTTCTATCTAGACAGCATATCTAAAAAAATGTATCTGTTCACAACATATAAACAGTTTTAGACAGCAACACTAAGCAAATGTAAAGTTTTAAAACAAAATCTAGCTTTCTGAGCTTTCTTTTTTATGCTTATAAAAATATCTACAGTAAAAAATATCCTCACAGAAAACTTCTATAATGCTGGTCATGATGTGTCTCTTGTCACAGTAGCAGCCAAGGGACATATTTTGCTGATTCTCTTGAAAGGGAAAATGACTTTCTTTGTCATTGTGAACACACTCAATCATACACATTCACACACATGATAAAATGTGACCTCTGTATTTCACCCATCACTCACGCACACATGAAGCAGCAGGCAGCTATGAGAAGCGTCTGGGGAGCAGTGTAGCAGGACTGTTTACAAAGACAACGTTTTAACCACTAGGCCACCATTGCCCATCTGCTGTAATTAAATAAAATTGACTGTAAATTAAAAAAAAAACTGCACATAAACACTCCGATGATGTCTTCTGCAGGTAGCTTGTGTCAACTTTTGTGCTCACACATACACACTTTGTTAAATTACCATTTAAAGCACATGCACAAAGGTTTATACCTGGATTTTTTAAAAACAAGAACTAAAAAAAATGTATGGAATCAACCCATGAATTTAAATGGCTTAAATATATTTATAAGTTATATATAATTAATGTTTATCAATATATTCGCAATTCTTGTCCATAGCATGCAGACTTCGCTTACAGCATTCAGAGTGCAGAGACAGAAAGACAGCTTTAAAAAGTTGCATTGTCATGGCTAATCTAGCAAATAAAGTGCTAACAGTATAGAGGCCATAGGCTAGGCAAAATGTCTGATTATCATTAAAGTATAGATGACGTGGCAAAAAGCATCTTCTTAAAAATGTATAAGTACATCACAGGGCTTTAATAAAATTAGTGTTCTTTTCCCTCTGAATAGAATGAGGAAGCCCCTTTATTGTTCCACCATGACAGTGCCCTAGCGCACAAAGTGAGGTCCAAAAACACGTGGTTTGGTAAGCAAGTTGTGTAGGAATTCACAGAGCACAGAGCCCTGACCTCAGCCCAAATGAACACCTCTGAGATGAAATGGAATGTCGATTGTGAGCCAGGCTTTCTTATCCAACATTTGTGACTGACCTCACAATACCTGATTTGGAATGGATGTACAAGTTCATGTAGGTGGGCTAGGCAGGTGTTCATATAATTTTGACTTCATACTGTGCTACCTACATAAGCCTAACTACAAAGTGAACCAAAGTAAAAAAAAAAATTTTTACAAAGTGAAAAAATAAAGTAAAATACAGACACAAACTTGCTTGTGCTCAGGTCAGTGGCCTGATCCTGACAAACTGGTCTGGGATGGGCCTCGTTGAAGATTCCCACTTGCTTTTTGCCAGAATTTATAGCGCATTTACCTTTCATTCTCCGTTACTGAGTGAACCTGGAGGCCATTTTCCACAGCTGCTATGACAACCATGCAACCCTCATGATCTCAGAGTGTAGGATTCTTGGAACATTCCTTAAGTTCGAAGAAGTACCTCAGCACAAGACTAAACTCTCTCTGGCTGCCCCCAGTCATGTCAGTGAGACATTTGTAATACAATTTCGAACACCAACAGCAGGCCATTACATTGAATATGTAAATATGTAATGTCTGGGAATTAGCTTGTTAGCTTAGTCCTGTTTAAATGAACCTGCCACAGTACGAACAAAAGTATCCAGACTGAACCCTTTGCTGATACAGTAGCTCAGTTGTGCTCACAAATGTATAATTTAGTAATAATCAAAGAAAATTACAGCAGATTCTCTGGAACATCCTGAGGTCCCTATGCCCAGTGCTGAGCATCAGAATGGGTGTAAAGCCCTTCAATGTTGGGGTGTGGAGTAGTGGAACTGTTTTCCTTGCAGTTATGGGTCTCCATGCAGTACCTTTAGGATGAGTCAGGGTGGCATTTGTGAACTCCTCATCCAACAGCAGAGCCTGACCTCACTAAGGCTCTTTTTTGCTGAATGCAAACAAATTAAAACAGCAGCATTATAACAAATAAATAAATATTTTGTAAAGACCTCTCAGACAACTAGAAGTTGTAAATGGCCGATTACCTATTGCTACCCTTGATCTCAGAAGAAATGCTGGATAAGCAGGAGTCTACAAACCTTTGGACCTGCAGGCCGTTTTTCTGGACAGGGACCAGCATTCTAAATGGAGATTTTCCATTAAAAAGCCAGTTTACATGGGTAAAATGCCATTTGAATGTATGACAATGACTACCAGCTAACTTTATCTGGTAAATGTATCTTGATTTCTGCGGCTACTCTGAGAAATATCTGAAAAATAGCTGGCTAGAATTTGCTATCTAGAAGAAAATTTCTGACCCATGTGATTCTATTAGTCACCATCTGTTCCTTCTCCTGTTCTTTCTTTCCTTACCTGCCTTCTGATTCCCACCTATCTGGCCAAAGAGTGAACCATAACTGGATTCCTTTAGTCATTGAATCAAGACACTAAGGCATCTTTAATTCGCTGAAAGATCAGCTCCTGGCTGAATGCATGACTGGATGGCCGCAACAGAAGCATTCAATAAATACAAATTAAGATACATTAAGCTTGGACAACTAATTTGACTGGTTTAAACTGTTTTAAAATGTAAAAAGAACATGTCAGTAACATTTTTCTTCCCATCCTCCAAATGTCATTAAGCAGGCTTGATGTGCTTCTTTAGTTTTCACTGAAGCTAAAAGGGTAATGCAACTACAAGGTAATGAAAACTTCTAGCCATTTACCAGCATTGTGAAAGAAGCATGCATAAATCCTCACTAACTGGGCTCAAATTGTATCAAGCCTTGGCTCAAATTGTATCAAGCCTTGTCAAAACCTGAAGCCATAAAGCCTTTGTCTATGCGTTTGTTTATTGTTTGTGACAGACTGAGAAAACACATAATCTACTTGATATTGGTTAAAGAAATGGTCTAGTGAGTAACCCACTTAAACCACACCCAACTAAAGGGGCACAGACTTGTTTATGTAGTTAAGGACACCTTATGACTTAATGTGGCCTAAACCACATCAAGTTTTTTGTTATGATTAGGGTTTGAACAATAAACATTTCTTGGCTGATCAGGTACATTTGGGTTGAGGGTAAGATTCTGTTTGAGCACCCTGCTGGCTTCATGAAATGGAAGATTTCTCTTGCTAAACTACACTCTACAAGGGCTTAGTAGGACAGACAGTTCTGCAGTGACTTCAGCCTGGATTAAAGTTTTTTCACTTTTTAATCTGTGATAATCAGAGTGGATTAAGAGGTAATAAGGGATACTCTTTATTAAATCCCACTCCTCATTCACAATCTGCATTTCGAAGGAGAAAGATCTCATTTTGTATTACAAATGTGCTAGGAGCTTTGGGACAGATTATTTGTTTACTGTCGAATCCAATGAAAGCTGCTCAGAGAGTATTATAGTCTTTCGAGTGCCCAAATGGTCTCATTTTGGAGACTTGAGGGGAAATGAGTCTAATGCAAGTGTCATGCAATGGCAAACTCTGCACTAGCATTGGCATGCTCTTTCATGCTATCCACATCAGCAGATTAGATAAAGGTGGAAAACCTCCACTATTAATATAACATGCCATTTCACACTCAGTAAGCATAGCAAACCTAAACACACCATAGGCAGGGGAGTCAAGAGGTGAAATCTACATGATTCGCAGGTACACTAAAAAAATGCCAGTGAGGTAAGCAAAACTGACTAAAGTTTTAAATTTTATTTTAGTTTTAAGATCTAGTAATAGTCAAAAGTAAAATAGTAAAATGCTCTTTATCACCTGACTGGATAGCTTCCATGGCGCATATTTTGACTACATAATGACCTTGTAAATCAAAGGATCGCTATTGTGAGGTCAAATTTATGCAGGACTAAGCGTACTCTGGAATTTGTTTTTACCACAAATTAAGTTCTAATTAAAACTAAAACCCTGATGGTAAAATGAAATGCTAATTCTAATTTGTTACACTTAGCGTCTATGTGACCTTAATAAGACAACCATCTTGAAGTGAGCAACTACAATAATTGCTTTTATACCAACATACGCCATATGGCAGACGTTTGTGGACACCACACCTATATGAATTTACTGGGCATCCCATTCTAAAACCAAAGCCATTAATATGAAGATCAGTCCTTTAAAGCTATAACAGCATTTTTTTTATCTGTAAAGGCATTACAATTTGGTCCCATTCAGTCAAAAGAGCATTTGTGAGCTCAGACACTAAACATAAAGGCCTGCCTCACAATAGACATTCCAGTTCATCCCAAAGGTGTTCAGTTGGGTTGATGACTGGGCTTTGTGAAGGCCACTGTAGTTTCTCCATACAAAACTTATGTACTAAGGCACAGTCATGCTGGAAAAAGAAAAGGCCTTCCCCAAAAGTTGAAAGCATATATGTTAAATGTCTTTGCATTAACATTACATCCCTGGAACTAAGGGGCAGACTCTGAAAAACAGTCCATTTTTCCTCTTTTAACATACTTAGTACACAAAAAGTAAACAGAGATTTTGGAGCACAATATGCTGCCTTCAAGAAGACATATTTTCCAGGGACGCATATTCCAACAAGACAATGTAAAACCACATTCTGCACACATTACAAAGTCCTGGCTGTGGAGGAAGAGAATACGGGTACTTGACTGGCCTGCCTGCAGTCCTGACCTGTCTCGAATAGAGAATGTGTGGCGCATTTTGAAGCAAAAACTGGACTGTTGCCCACCTTAAGATTAGTTTGCAGAAAGTATGGGACCAAATTACACCTGAAACACTTCATCACTTGGTGTCTTCAGTCCCTAAACATCTTTTAAGTGTTGTAAAAAGGAATGGCAAAATTACAAAGTGGTAAATGCTTTACTCTCCAAACTTTTTTTGGAATGTGTTGCAGGTCTAAATGACAGTAAAGGATTTACAAATGAAATTAAGCTGACCAGACAAAACATGACATATGTTGTCTTCATATTGTCTGCAATGAAATACAAGTCAAAGTAAAATTAGAAATCACTACTTTCTTTTTTATTTGCGTTTTCCATACCGTTACATCTTTCTCTGATTTGGGGTTTTATGTTCTAGACTTTATACAATGGTCAGTAATGGGTTTGATTGAAACACTTGAACTCAATAATCAGGAGAAGTGTCCACATACAAAAAGTGTATACCCTGCAAGCAGCTAAATGCAAGGGTCAAATTTACATGTCATAGCTATAAATACAGACAGTCTTATAATACAGCCTTTATGAGACTGTGAGTTGTATTGCAGATAAACTCTGCTATACACCTAATCCAAACTGGGCTTTGGTTAGCAGCCCATCAGAGTTTTTCTGTCATGATGAGAACATTCAGTCCATTGTCTTATATAAAGAAGAAGAGTCTATTAAACACATAAAAGCTTGACCTTTCTTTCCCACATCTTCTCTGCCCCACCCCCTCTCTCTTCATAGCCTTTCTTTGACTCAAACATGAGTAAGCAAGACCACCTTGGATGTGAATTTTACTCAGTGATATTTTCATTGGCCTTGCTCGAGCATTAACCCTGGGTTTAAAGACCAGCCTGAACCAATTTACCTCTCTGTGACCCTTAGAAGATAGGTGACTACTGATAAACAAGGATCTCTTTTGTTTTGTTATCTCTGAGACATGCTGCAGATCGAAAGAAAGAGAAGACGTGTTAGTTCATCCTCCCAGATGTTTCTGTGAGCGTGAGTATAGATAAAGGACATTAACATCAGACTTCAGGTGATTATGTCTTTCATATGCTTTGAAATGTATTCAATGTGCATTTAAAATGCTTTGTTAATGTGGGGAATATAAGCAGGTAGGTCTTGTACTAGCGTTAGACAATTTTGTCCTACCATTTTATTACAAACAAGGTAAAAGATGAAGTACAGAAAAAAAAACTAGCTATTCAGAGAAATTCTCCACACACTCTCCAAATACCATTCCCCCTAACTCGCTTGGGGGAAAAAGTCTGACAGCATCTGTAGAAACAGCAAGCACACATCGCAAAGTAATTATTGAGACATTTAAGCAAATTAAGTAAATGTGAGTATTTCATTTTTGTTAAGTTAACCCACACCCATATTTTCAGTGTATGCTATCAACCTATTGGTTTGCTGCACACACTAATGGAAAGGTTGCATCATAATACTTATATGATGGAAATGTATTTGCAGTATTGTAGGACGTTTTTTAAATACTGTGCATTCCCCTCACACAAAGGGTTTAACGTTACATCCAGTGTAATTTGCTAAAGTTGTCATAGGTGTAGTGGCAGGATATGTATGTGTATGTATAAACAGATACAGATATGGACATATTAGGCAAAACCTGGTGAAAATATATTGCAAATATATAAGCAAAATTTACTTAGTAGGATTTTCTGAAAAAAAGGTAAATTAATAAACAAAATATATATGAAGAAAAAACATTACTGGCTTGAAATGAGATCATTTCAGATTTTTTTTTTTTAATTTATTTTGGAGAGTACACTACATATCTAGATATTTGCTCTTTTTTCTCATTTGAATATATCTTACTAGTAAATATTGTAAGGAGATGTTTTTTGCTTAATATACTTTTTTGGCTTAAAATAACTGTTTACATCCCATTTTCAATACATGTGCCCTAGTTTTTCTAAGATTTCTGAAATGATGACAGGACAGGGAAGACAAATAAGAAGAGGCAGGAGAGGGCAAAGTCAGGTCAGTGAAACCAAACCCCCATCCCAACACATAGCACTGAGGGCATATATAGCTACAACAAAGGAGGATCCAGAATCAGGGACAGTGAACCATGAAGAAGCACAGGGAAAGCAACGGTGATGGGGACAGGGAAAAAAGGACACAAACAGCCATGGAGATAAAAACAGGAACCAGGCCTTGAAGTGGGAACTGGGAAGGAATAAAACTAAAACAGAGATGGTGACGGGAACTAGATGGAATACCAGGAGATGCAAAATGGGAACTGTTATTTTTTTTCTATGATGAGATCTGTCTCGCAATAAAAATAACATTATTACTAATTTAAATAACTACTTATTATGACTATTGTGTCAGTGGTTACTAAATCAGGATTTTTTCACTTGCTTTAAGATGCTAAATTTTCAAAACTAAGTCAAGGTCACTATTTGTCATTGTGAACACACTCAAGCACCACAATGAAATTCAACCTCTGCATTAAACCCATCACACATGCACACGTGGAGCAGTGGGCAGCTATCAACAGCGCCCGGGGAGCAGTGTAGTGGGACGGTACCTTGCTCAAGGGTACCTCAGTAGTGCCCGGGCCAGGACTCGAACCTGCAACCTTCAGGTCTCAAAAGGCAGTGTCCTAACCACTAGGCCACCACTGCCCACAAACTAGTAATCATATGTGTAAATACAGCACAAAAATAAAAAACAAATGACTCATTATGATTTTTTAAAATTTATTTCTTACAAAAAAAATGTGGAAAAGCCTGTTGTCTTTTGTCTTGTTGTTTTTGGTCATCTAAATGTTTACTTATGATGTATTTATTTATTGTAATTACTAACCTTTGTCCCATTTAAGGTAATTCACTGTAATCAAAGTGCTTAAATTACCAGTAAAAACTGAAAAAAAACTGGGTGTTCTAACATTTTTGAACAGTAGTATGACAATTTGAGTGTTTTCTTGTTGCTTTTAAAAGCCATTTCCCCCCTAATAACCACTTGTGCGGTTCTATTCACCAAAAACAGTTATGATATATTTTTTGTACATTTCCAACCTCTTTATCCCTTAGAATTAAGCATTTTATTTTGCTTATACTGATAGATTGCTCTGAATCGATCTTCTATAATGTACATCTTTCAAAAATCAGTCTGGACTGAAACATTATTCATAACTGCATGAAATAAGGGGACTAAATTGTTTTAGACAGAATAGGTAGAAAAATTTTGGTTTCCCCAAAACAGTGAATTCAAAATAGGCTTAAGCTAAATTTGTATATAAAGACTATATGTTAAATAGTACTTTTTGAAAATTCAGATTTATGTCATATGGGCCCTTTGGCCCATATGACATAAATCTGAATTTTCAAAAAGTAATCTAGGGTGATGTGCAGAACTAGCTATAATTAATTATTTCAGGAAATTTTAGCAAGTAAATTTTGCTTACCCATTGGACTTTTTGTTGATTCATATATGTATTTTCATCCCATTTACATGGAGATGATTTGGTTCATCAATGCAATGTCTAGTCAGGAGTAAAAGCATTATTATATTGTTTAGAAAAGCAAATATGAAACTTTAAAAAGTGGCACTAGCAGGCAAATGAGGTTTCACAAATAAACTAGTGGTACTAAAATGTTTGCTTTAAGCTAAACTGAAGTTTCTCCATTCAAAATCTTTTTGACATGCTTTAGGACGATTCTTGTCAGCCACCTCTACCTACAGGTAATGTATTTCTCTGTAATAATCTACACAGCAATATTGAATGCCATTCTTCAGGTCTGGGAAAAATGGCAGAAAGACCATAGATCAAAGCCTAGAAGAGAGCACTAGCAGAAGCTGGCAGAATATTAATTTGTAATAAAGCTTGTGAGACTGGAAATTATGCAGTGGCCTTGTAGAACACCTGTTAGGTATAACCTTATGATCACTGAATTTTCAGCCTTAAAGAACAAGACAGACAAAGCAGCATATTTTGTGTAATGAAATGTAAATACTGCAGTATAGCACAAAACACAAAATCTTAGTAACTCAGACTAGAGAATATATTGTAAAGGGTAAATGCTTATATTAAGCAAAAAATCTCCCGATATAGGATAAGCAAAATTTCTTAAATTAAGCAAAAATATGTTTAATATTTTTTGCATATTAATAAGATCATGTCAGTTGCTATAATTAATAAAAAAAAATATGTAGACATTTTTGCTAATTTTGCTCATTTGAAATAATCTTGCTTCAAATAAGCAAATATGCTTAAACAATATTAAGCAATACTACTAAGATTCACTAAGTGTAGATCTACATCACTGCTTTTTTTTCTTTTCTTTAAATAGGCCTTGTCACAACTAGACCCCATTTTACATAATGTTAAAAAATAAAGTTTTCTTAGTTTTCTTAGCTCCCTCAAACATAGCTGCTCTTCTGTGGGATTGGACCAGACATGCTAAACTTCACATCTTACATGCATTAGGGAGCCTTGGGTGGCCATGACCCTATCAGCAATTCACAATGTGTCCTTCCTTGGATCACTTTTGGTAGGTACTAACTACTGAACACTTGGTTCTGACTCAATTGTCTAGCCATCGACTAGCCCTTCTTAAAGTGGTTAGATCATTACGTTCACCCATTTCCTGCTTCAAGCACATGAACTTCAAGAACAAGAACTGCCTGTTCACTTGCTGCCTACTATAACCCACCCACCAATCCCCCTGACTGGTACCATTGTAATAAAATAACTAGTTAATATTATTCACTTTACCTGTCAGTGGTGTTCATGTTATGGCTGATAATTGTATCATGGCTAACATGTAATTTAGCTTCAGATGACCCACTTTACAGCCTCACAGCGTGGATGGAACAAAGCTCCAACAGCACAACTGCAAAGTGGCAAGATATGAAGCAATGCTCTGCAGCAGGTTATCAACTGGTATAGCTGAAATAATATCAATTATTTATTCTAACTTTTACAAACATATATGTATGAATAGTGATGGCGTTTATATGAGAAACTGTCTCTAGGTAAGGTTAATGTGCGCAGTGACAGACTCTTACATTTCCTAAACTGTATTCTGCTTCCTCCTAAAAAAACACAATACTGATGCAATGATTGACTCAAAAAGACTTCTTTTCAAATAAAAATACCTTAAAACTCCAGACATAAAGTGTTGATAAAAAGCACAAAAAACAAAAAAGTGAATATTTTGCCACTTAAGGGTTTCCTAAGGCCGCCACACAAATACCAGTATTGTCTTTATTATGAAGCCCTAGCAGGACCCGTAACATCTGGTTTCCCATCCAGACTTGTCCATAAAAGCATCGACACACACACACACACACACACAGAAATGACCTATGTCTTCAGACACCCAGCATGCTTTGCACACATTCCTAACCTTCTTCCATCACCCCTGAGCTTGACATGCCCTACCCCCAACACACACACACCAACCCAACCCAAACATATACACATGGTCTGTATTATTATATTTGTGAGAACATTTTGTTAAACTCTGCAATGCTGTACTTCAAACAGCAACTAGTTTTTTCACATAAAGTTGAATCAGTGGTTGAATGGGGAACCAGCTAAATCAGGAAAATTTTCCCACAGGTAAAAGTGCTTAACTGTCACCAGATTTTTTTTTGTGGTACTCCAATGATTATGAGGATCCCCACAGAAAGATAAAAAGAAGGCCAGTCACGCACATGAAGTAATGACTCAACTTGGGGTCCTGCCTGCATATCCAACCTACTTGATAGTCAGCAGTTAACCTAAATAACACATTACTGTGTGTGTGTGTGAGAGTGTATGTGTGTAGAGGGCACCATTTTCAACTCAGTATCTCAATGGATTTTCAAAAAAAGACATTACGACGTTACTCACAGCAATTGATCTTTGGTCAGTGTCTCAAAATTCCGCCATTTTGACTATTTAATGCCTGAGAAATGAAAAACTGCTTCCAGAACAGCGTCACAGATCAAATTTGATCTAGAGGTAAGACATGACTGTACATCCACACCCCTGGGATTAAAGACCTTTGGTGTGGAATGTAATAAAGAGTCACATACAGCTCTAATCTGAACCCCACTGGGTAGGAATGGCAAAAAATAATTGTACTTCATGAACCAACGGGATTGACTACAATTGCTGATAATCTGTAGGCCATGTAACAAATCCATATAAAACCTAGCACATCCTCCTTAAAAAAAATACACCATCAAGTACAAAAAATATCAGGTTTTAATAATATGGGATATCAAAGTGAGGTTTAATGCTTGATATATGTATAATACACAAAGTGTATACAGCATAATGTAAAAGATTCTAAACATCAAATTATACTGTAGAATTATTTATTAACTAATGTGATTATTCTTTGGACAAAGATATTATATACCTTTCCTCGAGCTTTCAATATTATTTTGTATGCAATTTTACATGACACATGGGTATATAAATTGACTGCAGAACCAGGCATTACTGTCCACACGCATGCAGACACACCACAATACTTACTTAAATGAGAGATTTTTATTAACAAATTTTTCATTTGTAACAAATACCTGCATGATTAAATGGTTTACATAAAAAAAGGGTTTGTGATCTGTACCACTCTAGAAAAATTTACTGAGTCAGATATTCTGACAGTGGTGGTCACTGGAACCAGACTTCCAAAGTGGTTAATGCCTTTTGAAAAGCTACCTAATTGGAAGATATTACACTACATTGTTATGAATATACTTCATAATGTTTGAGTTGTACAAAGTAATTTAAAGCCCATTAATTGTGAGTTGTGCATGCAGTACATTAAAAGGCAAAATAGTACTAATTAAAACTCAGCAGATGTGTGGGATTTACTAGTGGTTCTGAATATTATAAAAATGTCTATATTTGTTTTATTGGCATTTTGACCCCTGGTTTCGATCACCAGTTCTTTCAAAAAATCTCATTCTGTTTTTTTATACACTGAACGACTACACATCAGACCATTTGGAATGACTTTGTTTACATGTCAACAATTGAATTACTTTTGAAAATTAGTGGAAATCTCCTTTAAACTCATAGACAAAGATCAATGGCTCTATTTTGGTTGATCTAAAGCAAAGTGTAAAGTGCAAGGCACAACTACCTTTATAGATGTGTCAAAATCCAGTTTGCTATTTAGACAGCAGAAAAATCAGACTTGGGCCAGTACAAGGCACAAAATGGTTGTCCTAACTATCTTAATAATTCAGAAGTGTGGTTTGGACATATCATGCAAGAAATCCACATGAGTGGCATGTCACCACACATTTAGAAAGGCAAGGGTGCAAGAGCTATGGTGCATTGCTATTATAATGGCTGGTTTACCAGGCAAACAAGATCAGTTTTTGGCAGAATGGTTTCATTTGCTCGTGAGCGAAGTGAAAATGCACAATCACATCTTTTACATGAGTACCATTGCGAAACAAGTTTCATTTGTAAAACACATCGCTTAAACATCATTTTAAAATATGCCATTAACTTTAGACATGTTTTTTTTTTTGTTTAAAGTGCAATTTTATTTTGCTGATCTAAAACAACTATGCACCAACAATGTGCCCAGCCATGCGTGATTTTAAAAAGCATCACACTTACAAGCAGGAAACATATGTTAAATCATTTGCTATTTTGAAAACATGTGCATATTGTGAAAATGAAGAACGCACTATTATGAAAGTAGCAAATGCACTCCATGTTGTGCTTCCACTGGTGCAAAATCGGGCCCATAAACTCATAGAAGTCTCCCTACTGCTTACAATGTTTTTAGCTTGAGTTCAAACAGGTGCAGAATTAAACAAACTGTAAAGAAGCAGGGAAACCCCAAAAAGTTTTGGGTTTAAATCTGTTTTTGTCTCAGAATTCAGAATTATAAGATAACTATTATATAATTTATGTCATGAATACATAGAAATATCATGAAATACCATAAAAGTCCCTTCACCCAAATGTACTATATAGTCCTGGGTCATACTCACTGTGAGCACCTGGTTGCTGAGTGGCCATTGACATGCCCCCCTTTGGTGGGTTCCTTCTGTTCTTATGCTGATTGGTCTCCTCCTCACCCTTCTTGTGTGCTTGTGTTGCTCCATTGGTGGCTTGGCTGTGGCGGGACAGGTTGCCCTCGCTACCTGTTCGCATCAGCTTCTCATCCTGGGTTGTCCTGGGACGAGCAGCAGGTGTTTCGCGGCGGGGTGATGGCAGCTTTGAGCCAGGAGTGGCCGGGGGTGGCCGAGCCAGACGAGATGACTTAGACATGCTCTATTACCCTCCTATATACACAGATACACATATGCAGTAAAGAAGAAGGTAATGGTGCTTGGCCCCCGAGAAGTTGCTACTCCCACTTCAAAGGTGAGTCCACTGTCCACATGTTTTACGAGTGTCAGTCTGCAATATTGACATTTTCCATCAGCAGCAGCAGTTCACTCTGGTTTCTTAAACAAACAAACACACACACACACACACACACACACACACACACACACACAAACAAACACTAACCTAAGCTAGTGTTGCTTGGCCCACAAAAGGTTGCTACTCACTTGCCACCTGTAGAATTGAGTTTAAACAATGCCAGTTATCCTGTGCCAGTGTTCTCATCAAACAGGAGCGTTTCCTCCAAAAGTGTGCCTTGTAATCCCACAACAAGAGTCTTCAGTTTCTCTCAGGCAACACACACATAGGCAGAAGGTAGTTGCTGAAAATTCCTCAGGTGTTTCCAATGTGCTGCTATTCCTTCTCTAACTGTGTCTCCGTACTGGCTCTTTGTACAGCGGCGCTGAAGCACTGAAGAAAATCTCTCTCTCGCTCTCCCTGCGCAAGTCCAGACGAGTACAGGTAGACAAAACGGAGGGAGGGGGGGAAAGGGTTAATCACTGTCTCTCAGAATGGTGCCTCCGGTGATTTTGAGTGTGTATGTGCGTGTGTCTCCGATTGAGTGCCAGGAGAACAAATGCAGATAAGCAGTTCGTTCTCCTGCGTCTGCACATTCCAATACAAACACACACATTCATATACTCAGTTCTTCTCGTTCTCCCTCCCTCTCTCTCACCCTCCCTCTCTCTCACCCTCCTTTTCTGTGGCTGGATGGCTGTGGTGTCTACTCCCGAAAAAAAGAGAGAGAACTGGAGGTAGAGGGAAAGAAAAGAAAAGCAGAAGATTTCAACCTCTGTCCATTCAGGTTCTCCTCAAATCGCCACTGTGATACCACATTCCACATCCCTTGTCACCCTCCCCCTTTCGAAACATACACGCTCTTTTCCCTGACTCTCTCTCTCGGTTTTCCTTCCCCCTCTCTCTGGCTCATTTCTGTTTCCCTTCTCTCTCTCTCTCAATCTCCCTCTCACCCTCCCTCACCCTCTCTTTCTCTCTCTCTTACCCTCCCTCACCCTCTCTTTCTCTCTCTCTTGCTCTCTCTCTCTTTCTCTCTCCTGCTCTCGTTCTAATTTTTACACTTCAAACTTTTATTCTTGGTTAAATATGTCGAAAGAGACAGGTCCAAGTGCCATTTATTCAATTTTATTCTTTGTCAGGCTAAAATGGCAATATACATTAACAGTATATATACATATACAGTAACAATGATACTCTCTAGAAGGCTGTATCAGATACTTAACATTTTATAAGACTAGGAGAGACATGGCCACTTTTTTTAAGGCAGTGTGGTGTTATGGGGAGGCGGTGTGCTCTGTACTTAATTATTACCTCTGTTTTACACCATTGTTCAGCCAACAGATTTTGTTGCACTTAAGATTTTTTCAAATGTAGCTTATTTATTGATCAGTTTGTTGTCTTTTTACTTTATTCGTTGTTTAAGATTACCTGAAATGACTGTTGAGTGCATCCTACATAATTAAACATAAAATAAATGATCATTTCTCTCTCTCTCTCACCTCAGTTATTCTCTCTCTATTCTTCTCATTCTCATGATTTTTCTGCTTTATTATTTTATTCTCCTTTCCTTCCCTTCTTCTCTCAAATTCCTTCTGCTCCTTCATCCAACTCTCAATCACTCTCCAACTCTCTCTCAGGCTCTTATTTTAATCTCTCTCTCTCACACTCACACTCACACGCACACACACACACGCACACCCCTTCCCTCTCTGCACTTGTGCTATAAACTACTGTCCTAAAAGTGTGTGCCCCTTCTTACACACACACACACACACTTGCGCACACTTGCACGCAACAGAAAAAGAGAGAGAGATATTTATGTGTTATTACAGAGGGCTATGATATTGAAAGCTGAGGGATTACAGTAAACACTGGCTACATCTGAGCTTTGCAGGAAAAAAGTATTTTGCTGTGTCTTATAAAAGCTAGTGCACAAAGGATAAACAAACAAAATCTGTATTAAGACTGGATGTTTAATGTGGATGCTAATGTTACAATCACCACATGCTCTCTTGTATTACAGCAACACAGACTGAACCAGTACATTTTTAAATACAAACACTCAAAAAGCACCAATACTTTTTCGCATGAGGTTCTAACTAAGTTCTTAAAAAAAACTTTCTAGGAAAAAAAACAAACAAGGTGGGAACCTTGTTGGGATGTTGGGTCAGATGTTGGGAAAAACAGAAATACACAAGCTCTTTAGTGGAAAAATCACTGTAAATCACTGACTTGAAATAGCTTAGCAAGCTGTTGTATGTTGGGCATTAAAGCACTGTTTGACTAAAAGTACTGCATTTTTTTAACCTTGTTTTTTATATCCAGCAGTATTAGCAATTTGTCACGATCGCGGGGTGTTTTAGGAAGCAAGTGCAGCATTATATAAAACAAAAAGGTTTATTAAACAAGGTGACACACAACAACAAATCTAAACTGGAAAACAAACGGGAAATGCAGGGTGACATGGGACGAGACAGGAAACAAGGAAAAGGTGACGAGGCATGGCTATACACAAGCACATGGAGAGCACATACCAACACAACATAGACACATTACACAAATAAGTATGAATCTCTATCAGTACCAAATGGTCATATTGATCAAGGCTTTATTTGGATTTAAAAAGACTTCCAGAACTTCATTTCCTGTTCTGTAATTAGCAATAAATGCACTGTTCATGGGTCATGTAGGCACATGTCATGATTTTATACTAGCATGTTTGACAAACGTACCTATATATCTTTCTTCATCTCAATTATTTGTAAAACACAATTTGTGGTGTTTTTGCCCATAAAAACACTATTACTTTTGTTTCCAAACAAAATCAAACATCTAGAATCACATTCACACGCACAACAGGAACACGTAGTACCAGCGCAGAAACTGATTCACTACAAGGTCTAATCAAATACTGACAAACCTGCAGCAGAATTCTACCGTTTTTTAAAGGTGAGAGTGAGAGTTGTAAACAAAGTCATTTAGAGTAGTTTGTAAAATTGTTTATGCAAACAAGAAAGCTTATGCTTAAGCAAGTGCAAGAGGAGTTGAATTTTATATTTTATTTTAAACAATTAACGAACAAAAAAATTAAATCTGAAAACAAACAGACCAAGAAAACAGAACGAGGATGTACAGAAAACACAAACTGGACTTACTATACACAAGTAATACTAACGACACGGCATATACAAGGAACAAGGCAAGGTCTGTGACACGCACAAACAGGATCGACATTCACAATAACCCACAAGGGAGTGAGGGAAACACACAAGGTTAAATAACGACCTGAAACAAGGAACACCGGACAGGAAATGATGTTTTGTGTAGTTATTTTCTGTGATGTAACTTTTAGGGGCTTTAAACAAGTTTCTCTACACTAACATTTCACAACAAACGACTATAAATGCCTTTGTTTATATCTTTACCACTTGCACAAGTAACTATGTATGTGTGAGTAAGTGGACGGTGTCAGAGCATCTTGTTGGTATTAATTAGGAAAGTTGTCAGGTATGAATGACATTTTGTCTGGCTTAATGCACCTCAAGGTATTATATGAAAGCTACACTGTGTTAACACACACACATGCACTATTTACACATACTAAAAATAACTATTTATGTTACTGAATTTAAGATATAAAATATATCTGCTAAATATAAAGATGTACAGGTTTGGGCATTTAGTGAAAGTGACTTATCATTGTGACCACAATGAAATGTGATCTCTGCATTTAACCCATCACACGTGCACACGTGGAGCAGCGGGCAGCTATCAAAAGTGCCCAGCGAACAGTGTAGCGGGACGGAACCTTGCTCAAGCGAACCTCAGTGGTGCCCGAGCCAGGACTTGAACCAAACAACCTTCATGTCCCAAGGGCAATGTCCTAACCACTACCCCACCCCTGATAGGTCAATATCAACAGAAGATTCTGGATCAAAAAATAGTGTACACTGCAATAAACTCAATCCTAGATTCTCACAAAAAAAGTAAATATATTAGCAAATGCATATTTTTCCTCAATTAAACATATTTCTAAATAAGGTTTGTTTACCCCATTGGCAGATTTTTTTGCAGAAAAGTTGATTGTATGGGTAGTTAGCAAATGTTTAGATGCTCATGTGTTTTAAATTGCTTTTTTAAAGTTTTTTTAAAAAATGCAAAACAATTAAAAAATATAGGACCAGCATTAACTGAGATTCAAATTTCACTTCAGTATCAAAATTAAATGGGTATAATGCAATCACTACATGGTACATCAATTTCTAATGATGACCAAAAAAATCTTAATTATGTTTTTTAGTGCTGCACTTCAAAAAAGCAGTTTTATCTAGAGAAGCGATCATCAAAAATGTGCCAGCAGATACTTATGCTGTTTTTTTTAAAAGCAAGCAAAATTGTCAACATTTTACAGTGTTGTGTATTGACTACAAGAAATATTAGAAAATGACCAAAGAAAAAAACTGAAAAAAATATTGAAAATGGAATGTAAATTTTTATATTAAGCAAAAATCTGCCAGTTGTATAGACAGATTTATTAAAATAAGCAAATTAAGCTAAATATCTAAATTAGAAAAAAATAATTTGCCTTTTGCTTAATAAATACTGGCACTGGAGTATTCACTGTGTTATCGTATGTGTATTAATAAAACAATAGCATAATGCATAATTTTTTAAATATCATGGTTATCATAAATATCAGTATATTGCAACATCCCTAACTGGAAGTATATTATATAACCAAAACGAAAATATCTAAACACTGGTTTCCCGTTACTGTAAGTGTTTGTCACTCCCTACCATGTAAAGACCAATTAAATTCTCAATAGCGGTGAAATTTGAGATTTCTTTATTTAATTTCCTAAAGAATAATCTAATCTATGCAAGGTCAGAGATTTTCATGCCTAGCATTCATAGATACACACACAGACAGAAAGTAAAGACCTTACTGTGCTGGATTAGCCCAAACCCTGGCCATTCGAAATTTGGCATGGCTTTATACTGTTAGACTGTTAAGCCAGATGGACAAGCCATAGTTCAATCATTTTAACCGTGATCATAACAACATATATGTGACCATTGGGCTTACTAGAGTGACCTACATTCAGACTCTCTCTCTCTCTCTAACACACACACACACACACACACACACTGTAGCAATCATAATACATCATAATACCCAGTACAAAGGTCACAACTAGGGCTCAAAAAATGGAATGAAAAAAATGTCCATTCTTCTGTTCCTACCCCAGAATAACATTCATAAACTGGTTAGAACAAAACAGCTTAATTCCATTTTAGGCCTAATATAATAAAAAAGGAGGTTTTGATATTATTAGACTCAGAAACTTTAACACTGTTTTACTTTAATTTTACTTTTACTTTAATTTACTGAAAGTATTCCAAAATAAGTCTAAATGCAATGTTGCTTAGTACAATAAATGAAATCATGATAAATCAAGATGTACTGGACAAGCTGTCTTTTTTTCGTTTTAGCACAAATATACCTTAAAAGGGTCTTTCCACTTGGAGATATGCAAAAACAAACAAACCAGTAAATCGTGCTTACCCTATTGGCATTTTTTGGTTAGTTTGCCTTGTGTTCATGGGACTAACTTGAGACTTGCCAGCACTGACTTGTGACTCATCTTGACACTTGCCTGAATTGACTTGTGACTTGTCTTGAGACTTGCCAGCATAGATTTAGGACTCAACATGTAACTTGCCAGTATGGATTTGAGGCTCAACTTGAGACTTTCCTGTATTGACTCAACATGAATTGAGACATGCCTGTATTGACTTAAAACTTGAGCTGAGACTTGCCTGCATTGACTCAAGACTCATCTTGTAAATTGACTGAATTATTTGAGACTGAACTTAAAGACTTGCTGGTACTGACTTAAGACTTGACTTGACACATGCCTGTACTGACTTGAGATTTGACTTGTGATTTGCTTGTATTGACTTGGGACTTGACTTGTGTGTATGTTTGAAGTTTAAAAAGCCTTCCAAAAATACATAGTATGTATCTGGCGGACTTCCATTTATACCTCATTCCCCACCCTGCCCCATCTCCAATTCGAACTGCTGCCTGCTCAGGCCTATATTTAACCCTACTAGCCTAAATTACAGAGCAGTCATGGGACCATTTCATGTCAGAGAGTTCCTCAATAAGAGGTGCCCCAAAAGATTAGAACATGAAAAACTAACAGCAAACAGACCCTTAAAATCAGGCATGGTCAAATAATGTGTCCACCCTATACTATATAAGAAATTATAGCAGAAACACAGATAGATGTGGTTCTATAAGCCCCATTAGTTTATTCAGGGCAAGTGGCCTAGTAAGCAGCTCATTCTTCCTACACTCCAAAGAGTTTTGTTGGGGGATGCAACAAAGCATTCTTATATAAATGAATATATCCTGTCCCTTTATCTCAACAAGTCAGGTTTGAAGCATGCTTAATTATCTGGGTGAGTCAAGTTTTATGCTCCATTATCTAGGTAAACTGCAAGTCTTTAAGTGTAGTAAGCAACACCCCTAACTTTAAGATGTTTTAAACAAATAATTCTCATTTGCATCTACATCTCTCTGTGTTCTATGTTTTTTTTTTTAATATATTAAACATAAACATTTTCAACAATTAAAGAAAAACTAAGCATTTTACAGAACCTTTTATTTGCTTATTATTGTTTATGTCATGAATCCTTTACACAGCAATTTAGGTGTATTGTAATTTTTCAAACCATGCTAATTTGCTTGCCTCCACCGCTCCCCACAAACTCTGCTTATAGTCTAAAGGTCTTAAGGTATAAATCAGAGTCAAGTCACATATTCCATGCCCTACACAAGCTCAAGTACCTGCATTTCTTCCACAGTAATGAGAAACAGGAGAGTCAGTTGTATCTAACTGGTACATAATGCGATTTAAGAAAAACACATTCAGGGCTTGTACTGACTTGCTGTAGACTCTGATTTTGATTTGAGACTTGCTTGTATTGACTTGGGACTCAAATATGAGCATATACATTACACATATTATACACATTATATACATAAACATTAGGTTAAAAATGCTGGAGCGTTTCTTTAAATTTAACAAACACACATTCGGGAATGAGGTATTGTTTTGAACAGCACTGTGGACTTTGCATGTTCATCGTGATAACCTTTTAAAAAAGTTTAATGTGGCTTGTTTTATATATTTTTTTTTCAGTTCTCAATTTTCAGATTATTTAAATAGTAAATTAGTTCCAGTTATGACTAGGTCATATCAAAAAGCAAAGCTCAGGTTTTCTCAGCTGTAGAACAAGTTTAAAGAACCCTCTGCAGTGATCTGTGGGCCTGGAGCAATAGCTCATAGCAGGCAAAGAATTGTTCTCCAGAAGAGCATGCTTAGGTGCTGCTGTATCAGAATCAGAAAACTTTCAGTACACGAAGCAGTCGTAATACTGCATTAAAAGGTTGGTCAGATAGACAGGATAGATGGATGGATAAATAGATAGACGGATAAATGGATAGATGGACAGATAAATAGATGGATAGGTGTGTAGGTAGGTAGTTATGTTTCCAAGGGAAATTTTTGTTTTTTTCTTTGTGTGAGTATCAGTGACTGTGTCATTGGAGGTTATGAGTAAAACATACCTGTTACTGTTTCAACAGGTCTGTGTGTGTGTGTGTGTGTGTGTGTGTGTATAAGTGTATGTTAGAGAGAGAGAGACAGAGACACAGTAAGAGTAAGAGCCTTTTCCTTTGTGCCCTTGGGTGTTGGTTTTTCAGTTGCATTCCCACCAACCTCAAACTTTGCATGACTCAGAGTGAATTTCCCAAAAGACACACATAGATGGGGGGGGGGGGGGGGGGGGGGGGGGGGGGGGGGGGG
>JBBPDA010019447.1:0-13777 GCA_037974385.1 Arnoldichthys spilopterus | reverse complement strand
AGAGGGAAGTTCCCAAAAGACACAAATACATGTAGACCCCCCCCCCCCCCCATGTTTATGGCTAAATAATCGAACACTTGCTTTAAGCCATGCTAAACTGTTAAATAATGTCACTAAGAATGCACCAATACCACAGTTTTTCTTCCAGTACTAATACCTTTTTTTCCAATACAAAGTACCGATACAAGAAAAGTATGTTTTATGTAGATTTTTATAGACAATTTTTTACCAGAGCATTAAGAACCCGGTGAACTTGCAGCTTTGCAGTAAATAAAGCCTTGAAGGGTAACGCAAACAATTCCCACAGGAGCCCCAAGTTCTGATTATGACCTACAAACTTCTATATCTGAACAAAGCAGAGCTGGAACACATTGTTTCTACACCCACTGATGAATTATTTGCACAGTAGTGTAGTGAAGGAAGCAGTACTGTATATCACTATCTGAACGGGGAGCAAATAGCTAGAAACCAAGACCCAGTAAAAACTGGAAAAACAGGGTGTTCTAAAACTTTTAACCAATATTGTTTATACACATCCTGTTGCACAGTGACTTGCTTGATTACATTTGTTCCACTCAGAATGGGTTGAAAATGGGGCTTGGTTCACAAGAGAGCATTAAGGTTCAAATAATCCTTATAAAAACTTTGCTAAGTGTAGTTTCAAGACCCAGTTTCTCAGGCAATTTCTGTCTTACACCACATACTCTCATGCTTAATTTTTGACCATTACACACTACTGAAATTTGTCAAATAACATGGTCAATCCAATTGTCAGTAGTAGTTGCTAAGGTAAGGATTCTCAATTTGCACCCAGCACCCCAGTGAGGTAAAATGGGATAGAAGCCTGGCAAACAAACCAGTTGTGTAAACATAAACTAAATGTTACCAAAAAAACTGATGAATGTTCTTTTCATATATATTTTAATGTTCCCTTTCTCAATAACAACCTGGTGTAGCATTACCTCTGACTGTAGCTGACTACACAGCAAGAGACGAATACTGCTGAAAAATGCCTAACCTGTTATTGTGAACACACTCAGTCACACACAATGTGCACCACAAAGAAATGGGACCTCTGCATTTAACCCATTACACGTGCACACTATGAATAGAGCCTGGGGACCAGTGGAGCGAGATGGTGCTTTGCTCAAGGGAACCTACTCCTGTGTCAGGATTTGAACCTTGTACTATTAAAGTTAGATCACAAAGAACTCCAACTGGTATATGAACCACTACATGGTGTTTCATATTTTGCAATGAGAATTTTTACAAAAATGCTAATTTTATAAAAAGGGAAATAAACCCACAGCAATGACATGTTGCTTTAGCTACAGACTACCTACTGGTGTCATGGTACAGTACTCCCTATTACCCATACTGATACAGTTTATTTAAGTGCCAGTATCAATAGTATTTGTGGGCAGTGGTGGCCTAGTGGTTAGGACACTGCCCTTGTGAACAGAAGGTCGCAGGTTCAAGTCCCAGCCTGAGCATCACAGAAGTACCTTTGAGCAAGGTGCTGCCTTGCTACACTGCTCCTGGGTGTGTTGATAGATGCCTGGTGTTGCATGTGTAATGGACATTTCATTCTGGTGATTGAGTGTGTTCACAATGACAAATTTTTACTTTCAGAATCAGCAGTGCAAAACTAGATGTGAACTGCTCATGTGGTTTCCGAACACTCTATACATGTGGCCTATAAAAAAAAGGAAAAGACTGTGGCATAGCTAAAACAGTACCAGTAGCCTGAACTTTCAGAAGAGTTTATATAGCACTGGTTTGGCCTTCTATGATCCTGTCAGTTTAACCATGTCCTACAATCAGAATGAAGCTATGAGGTGTTTGTAGAAGTGAAACAGAGAAATGGAATGCTTCATTTATTTTTCTGGGAAACTATATGAATGCAATAATAAAAACAGTATATGCAGCACATAAATTTTCACAATTGTAATAATAAAAATAGATCACCTGCACACAAATACAAGCATGTACATAGCGACACACATGCCAAGCAAATTCTCAGCTTAAAATCCTAACTCTTTATAGCCAAACACATTTCTTTTTGTTAAGATGATCTATTCACTGAGTCAGTTTGAGCTCTTTAGCTCATGACAGTGATCTGTGCAGACAACACCCCTATACCAGTACAGTACTTTGTCATGTGATGTCAAGTATTTGGGGCAGCACTTGACTGATTATAACTGTTCTGCTGTCAATGAGGATCACACTCAGAGACCAGTCACTGCCACAGCTTCTTGATGCAGCACATTTGCCATGACATGCCACAGAGTTTCACAAAGAACTGCCATGCCTTCAGGCTGGCTAACCACCTTCTGTGTTGCTTTTGCACTCACAAGGGGCAGATCTTCTTTGCCTCTTCTCTCAAGTCACTAAAACCCTGTATGAAATACACACAGAGAGGTTTTTGAAGTTTTTGCCTGAAATCTTAGTACTGTTAAAGTAAAAGCATTGTGGAAACATTCAGGTTCATTGGCTGTATTCAAAAAGACATTGTTTTTCTGACTTCTGTTACAACATAAATCCTCCTAGTTATTTTGTGGCAACTGCACTTAGTTGCATGGAAACAATGTCATGTCATTCTTAATAGTATTTCAGCTCTGCCTTGTGTTCACATTTAACCTTTTAAGTCAAGTCATAAGCTGTTGTCAGAAATGCACGTTTACACCTATCCCATTCCCTTGCAAAAATGCAGACTGCAAAAGGGCTTATTCAAGAATCAAGAATAAGGAAAACTGTTGTATGTAATGACATCCATTAATTTCCATCAGTCAGATCTCTGGAATCAAAAATCTCTAGCAAACAGCTTTAACCCTTCCATCTCAAACAAACCTAATGAAAAAAGGTGCACAGTTTAGACAGTTAACTGCCTAGTTTACTGAAGATAAACATTCAAATCCCAGTTCTGTTCATGTTGTTGAAACATTTAGTATTGTTTTGTCTGCTGTCGTTTTACTTTCTACTTTACTGAAGTCCAGTGTTGTAAAAAAAAAAAAAATCAAGGACAATTCTCAAAAGAACTGCAATGAAATGGAAGGGAAAGCAAAATGTTTACTAAATGACCTGCAACCGGTCAGTAAAACTAAACAATGACCAATGGAAGCCTGGAAGAAGTAAACCTCGAGTTCTTGATATCTACTCTCACACTAAATGATCTCCAAAAACCTGCTCATCAGCTTGATCAACCATTGACCATGCCTGCTGAGTGGTCTGCTCATCTGGTCTCCAGACCTCAATTGATCACCTGCATGTGCTGTCAAACACCATAAACAACACTCCTTCTCACACAGACTCCAGCTGATGCTACTGTTAACTCTTGAAAATCAGTCAAAGCCCATTTGTACTCTTCCAAATTAACATTGTTGTGACATGAGCTCTGAAAAGATGTACAGGCCAAAAGACATTGCATGCGCTAGGCTTAAAAACAGGTGTTCTCATTAAGCATACAGGCTCTGAATATATTCCACCTGGCCTAACTGGGTAATTAGTGAAAATGACAGGAATGGTCCACTTAACAGCAAAGCTGATTCAGTCTAGAGCTAAACAATATCTGTGCATGAGTTCAGCAAGTACAGGTTAATGATGTTATATCAGTCTACACAGTTAGGGGATTTGAATTGAAGCAAGAATTTTGTTTTTATTGCACATCTTACCTGATTACCTAGGGTAAAAAGTTACCCTGGCAAATCATGCATTAATTTTTCAGCTATATTTTTGTAATGGGTAATTTATAATATATATATATATATATATAACATTGCCAAAAAGCAGCTTTACAGAATCTGGGTCCAGGCCTTAAGTGAGCAAGCAAATGGAGAAATGAAAATTCTCAAAGCTGGAGAAAGAAACCCATGGAGGAACAAAGACTCAAAATGGGAATCTATCCATCTGCAGTCGTCACCAGATGGAGATGAAAGTGTTAGCACAAGTTTTACATAGAGTTAAGTAGAGCACACAGAAGTGGCATCATTTAAAGTTTGTCTGTGTAATCAGCAGTTTCGCTAGGGGGTGGGGAGAACATCGTAAGAGACAGAAAATTTGTGGTCCTAGAACACCATGCCTTTAGAAAGGAGATATTCCATGGTAGCCATTAGCCATTTCTAAACTTAATAAAGATCACAAATCTGATCAACACATTATCATTTCTTCCATTATTTGTTTTCCTCTTACAAACTGCTCACTTCAGGTCCCTTTACACTTCTATTAGGTTAATGTCAACACTTTGACATGGTCATTTATAATATTAACCTTTAAAATATTGTTTGGTAAAATAACTTGTGTGCTAAGGATTGTTTTCTTGTTGCATGACCCACTTTTTCTTGCGATTTAGTTCATAAATAGATAAATCTTATATAAATCTTGATATTTTCCTTAAAATTACACAGTATAATTCAGAACATAATTCTATCTACTATGGAAAGCAGCACTGTTTCAAAATGGGATTAAGTTCTTATGCTGGATGATTTGCTTTCAGTGATTTCAGTGCAGTGCTTCTCCAAACAATGCATTTCTCATTTAACCAAAAAGCAATTTTGGCCTCATTTGTCCACATAACATTTTTCCAGCTGCTTTCTGGTTTCTTCATTTGCACAAAGCTTATTCAGAATGGTGCACCCAGAATACCGACACATATGAAAAAAGAGAACACACAAATCCTGTTTTAACTTTCTTACACTGGTTACCGATTTCATTTAGAATTGATTTTAAAATTCTTTCACTGGTTTTTAAAGCTCTTAATGGATTTGCACCTTCATACATGAGAGAATGCCTGACAGATACACTCCTAATTGAACCTTAAGATCAACAAATACTATGTTACTGCAAGTTCCTAAATGAAGCACGAAAAGCCTGGAGACACAGCTTTTTGTTTCTGTGCACCAAAGTTTTGGAATACACTTCCAATAAATATTTGTCAGGCAACTACAGTTAATCACTTAAAAAATATTATTTTAAATATATAAATAATATTTATTTATCAGAGATTTGTAATATTAAAGTCTTTTACTATCCCTATTTATTATACTCTTACAGATTGTATCATGTTCTGTTCCATTATTTTTAAATCATCTTTTTATTACATATCTTTTATATTTTTGTTTTATTTATGTTTTAGGTCAGAATTATGCAGAAATATAGACAATTCTAAAGAGTTCACAAACTTTCGAGCAACATTGCACTGTGACTGGTGAAACTTTTTCGCATTTTGCAGCTTTTTGTGACTATTGCAAAGGTCAAATTGCTATAATGAGTGAACATTATACTGTGCAATTTCCCTTTACTTTTACAGTACAACATATCTGTACTGAGATGGGCAGTATTTCAAATAAAGTGTATTTAATAACTTAAGTATTTTGTAATTTGCACTTTGCTGGACAAAAAAATCATTTTGAATGTACTTTGTAACAAAATACTTTGAGAGATTGTATTTTACTACTAAATATAGTTATAGCTAGTTGCAAGTAAACCACCTAACTCAGCACGTTCATGTGAATTTATGTGTATGAAAGTTTATATTACATTAAAAGCACTGTAAGTGAAGGCATTAAGCTATAGCAGAGCATTTTAGAATTATAGGTGACTCTGCACTGTGTGTAACATTTTAATGTTTCCCTCTAATTCTTTGAAGCCCGTCTCTGGGGCCCCCATGTGGTCTATGTTGTCACTACTCTAAAGCAGTGGTTCCCACCCCAGGTCTAAGGATGCCATTGCCTTGCACATTTTAGTGCTCTCCTGTTCTAAGATACCCACTTCAACCCAGAAGAGTGTTAGCTGGTTAGCTGGTGAGTTGGACCTAGTGTGTTGGGAGCAGGTAAAGCCCTAAAATGTGCAGAGCATGTGGCTCCAGCACCAAGCCTGGGAACCACTGGTCAGTAGTAACCTAGATAAATGGGGAGTTTATCTGCTCATGATCCCCTTGTTGAGAATTCATGCAGTATTTTTAAGAAAAGCAGTACATTCTAAAGACTAGGAAACATGGCTACAAAGCAATGACCGACATTTTTTTGCTCTCCAAACAACCATTGTACTACTGTTCAGTTTTTATATGTAATGTTGATCAAGCTAAAATGGCGATAAATGTGTAGAAACCTGCATTATTGTTCCTTACAATACCCTGCATGTCCTATGTCATCCTGCCTTTAAGCATATATGTTTTTTTCTGAATGTTTGTTGAAGAAAACTATAGCATTCTCCATTGTATTGTTTACTACAAATAGAAGTTATGGTGGAAAATAGGCTGTGCAGGCCTCAGATAGTTAGCTATATCATCTGTTTTAGCTAAATTTGAAGTAAGTTAATAGTTAAGATACCCATAGTGGCTACTGAACACTGTTGTTTATTTGTTAATATTTGGTTACCCTACCTAAAACAGGGTGAAGCACGGCTTTACTGTTAACTTCACAAGCTAAATTGCTGTCTTTGCACTGTACATGTCATGACCCCTTGCATATTGTTATCTAATCTGAGTTCTACATTTTAGTGTATATAATACACACGAGTGATGTGAAGTAAATGAAACTGAACAAAACAAGCCAAAATTCACGAGTACAAGCATCCTAAACCACACTAACTTTGAAGACAGTGAAGATCTAGATATTGTCCTATGTTTAACAATGCAATTTTCAAAATGTTCTTATTATATTAAAATAAATAATCCTCAACATAAAAATTTGTCAATCCTCAAAAAAATACATTTTCTCACCCCGGGAATAAAAATTACCCTCTTTATTCATACCACCCTGTCATGGTTAATATGTACACCATTTCAGCAGTAATACAAAAAAATCTAAATGATTAAAAATCTAATTATTTCTTATTAGTAAAATGTCCTTTTTTGAAAATCACCTATCAAAAATATGTAATTTAACCTGTTTTTTTTGGTTAGATTCTTAATCTCAATATACATTTGATATCAATGGTCTAATTGTTTTTACAAAAGGTACAATTTTACGTGAAATTTTCAAATAAAAGTTACATTTATTTAATTTGTCTATAAAACAAGAATTATATTTAACATTAATTTATAAAGCTTATAGATCTCACTGCTTTTCCATAATTTTTTAAACAAAATGACGGGGTGGTTTATTGAGACGGGGTAGTAACTGATGTGACCGAGTGGTATATTGTGATTGGGTGGTACAGACAAATAGTCTCTTATGTAAACAGGGACATATGTAAACAAAGACACACATTTATAATACTGATAGAATACTATAATTAAAGCTTAATAAAATACACAGCATTGATTATTAATATTTAAGGTGTAAATGTTGTTCAATATGGACATGTGAAAATGGCAAAATAATAAAGAAAACTTATTTTAAAAATATAAATGTCAATCCTTAAAAAAATAATTTTATTCAAATACCTTCTTAACAAGAACACCTTCTAGCTTTAAGCTATTTGTGCCTTATGCATCTAATCAAATATGGGGTATTCCAACAACATGCATTTTGTAGCATGAGCCAGAAATAAAATTTGGAATACAAAGACAACTGTGTAGATTTTATTTTTCTGTGCACCCTTCCTTTAAAGCTGTACAATGCTAGGCCTCAGTTACAGCTAGCGGAGATGTGTGGAACAAAACCTAAAATAGGATGTAAATAAGGACAGAACCATTATGGGCTCACTGATTTCAACTCAGCACTCTTCACCAACCTCACAAAGGCCTGACAGAGGTGATTTATAGAGTTTTGACAGGTGGACACTTAAACTGGTTCAAACCATTCCAAGAAAAATCAGTATTATATAGTATTTCCTGCAAAATAAAAGGCCCTTTTTAAAGAGTTACCAAATGAAAGCTTTCTTCGTCTTTCACGAATGTAAACTTTGAAACTGGGGATGATCAAATACACAAGTGGCTTACACAAGCTGGGTTCTGATTTTCACTGTGAAATGAAAAGATTAGAAAAGATTTCTATTCCAAATATTTTCCCAAAATTTCCAGTTAAGAATACAAGTCTTGGAACAAGTTAATTCCTCAAGCACCACAACAAAAAGTGACCTCTGCATTTAACCTATCACACGTGCACACAAGGAGCAGTGGGCAGCTATCAGCAGCTCCAGGGGAGCAGTGTAGTGGGACAGTACCTTGGGCACTTCAGTGGTGCCCGCGCCAGGATTTGCGACCTTCAGCTCAAAAGGACAAAGTCTGAACCAGTGTTACCAATTATACCATTGTTTTACATTTTACATTTGCACAGCATTGCACTTCTTGTTGCAAAGTTGTGTTTTAGCTTTCTTGAAAGCTAACTGGTCAACCAGCATAGCTAATTATTTGTTATCAAAGAGAGCCTGTAGGCAATGTCTCTACTCCACTTGAGAGAAGATGCGTCTTTCCCACTGAAAACAATTAGGAACAGCAAAGCCTCATATATGTTGTCATTTCTGCCAAATAAAAACCATTAGTGGCATCTAATGACAATAATGTGGCTGTAGCCCAGGAACATGTACTTAGTCATGCCCTGTGCGCCAGTATAAAAATGAACCAAATTCAAAGTAGGTTTAGCACATAAAAAGAAGACAAGTGGCATTGCTGTCACCAGAAATGTTGTGAAAATTGCACAAAATAGCTTACCTAAAACTACCAGAGGTGTTGCTCAAGTATCTTTGAGCATCTTCTGGTTTTTAACATTGGTCATTTTAAACTCGAGGCCGAAGGGCTCAAAACTCAATGCAAGACAGTGTCATAAGGCCCAGCATATATTTATCCAAATTTTCTTTAAATCCAGCCTGTAGGGATTTTTTAATTATTAATTTTTTCATGAAAAAATACTTCTTACAAGCAGACTTGCTTAATCCACGAGACACAATGGCAGGTTACATAATACTATAAACTAAATAAAAATCATCTCAGTCTTACGTTGTTAGAAACAAAGTCAGAAGCATGTAATCAAAATATGTAAGAGAATGAAACAGCATGATTTCTGCACACTGAGCCTTGTTTTATATAGCATTATAAATAATTAAAGCTACTGCACCAGTGGCATACATTTCATTTCAACATTAACCTCATGCCATCTGCCTCACTGTATAGTTTGAGTTTTAGACTAATTATTAGGGTAAGAATGTACCATTAGGATTTCAATAACAAAACATTAACTTTTTTTTTTTACTTCTCACGTTTCCAGAGTGTGACAGAAATGGATGCTCCTTCTTTGGTTTTGAGCAAATAAATGGACAGAAAAGGTCTATGCATGTTGTGTGACCCCAGCAGTGATGAGAGCCGTTATTTCCTCTGGAGTGATATTGCGGGACCTGATCTGGGTGGCGAGGAGAGGTTGGCTCAGCATCTGGGATTCAGGTCTCAGCGTGTCGTGGCTCAGCTCGTGCGATGCTGGAGGTCTGCTCCCACACCTGAAGAATTTTTACAGATCAAGGACTATGGAGCTGGGATGATCAGTCCCATGGATGAGGACCCTTTCCCGGCGTTGATCATTAAGCCCCCTGCTGGAGTGTAAGGGGCAATCTGGAACGGACTTGAGCTCCGCCTTGGGTAAATTACTAAACAGAGCCCGTGTAAAGGTGCTGAGTAAAAAACGACTGCATGGGTAGGTTTGACGCACCTTGACGTACTGTTTTTAATCACATTGTTGATGTGAAGCCAGAATGAAAGGGACAAACCGCTGTTAACAACCGGCAGTGGAGGATGATGCATGATATGGTCTCTGTTAATGCTTTTATTTCCATTCTGAACCCTAAGATCATGTCCAAGTGTCCATTTTGCTTTCAGAGAAAAACAGTGTTTCATGCTTTTATGGATTGTTTTAGGCTACAAAAGGTTATTTTTGTGTCATTTTAATGCAAGCCAAAATACAGTTTGGAGACCATATTTCTTGCAGTGCATTCTAAAATCAAGCTTGAATTATTTGTGTCACAAAAAAATATACATGTGAATCTGTCCACTTTGGTTGAAACTCATTTAATTTAATTGCATACTTTTACTCTGATACATTTTCAATGTGCAGTGTCATTACAAAAATCAGATGAATTTGACTTTTCAATTTAATTAACAAATAACACATAATTCTTAATATGTCTTGTTGAAATATGCGTCCCTGGAAAAGATGTCTTCTTGAAGGCAACATATTGTGCTCCAAAATCTCTATGTACTTTTCAGCATTTATGGTGCCATCACAGAAATGCAAGTTACCTTTGCCAAGGGCACTGACAACCTCATACCATGACAGACCCTGGCTTTTGGGCTTGTTGCTGGTAACAGTCTGGATGATCCTTTTCTTCTTTGGTCTGGAGCACATGGCCATTTCTCCCAAAAAATACCTGAAATACTGATTCATCTGACCACAGTAGACGTTTCCACTGTGTGATAGTCCATACCAGATGCCTCAGACCCCAGAGAAGTCGACGGCGCCTCTGGACATTGTTAACATAGGGCTTCCTTTTGGCACAGTACAGTTTTAACTGGCATTTGTGGATATAACTATGTATTGTGGTATTTGACAAAGGTTTGCCAAAGAAGTCCTGAGTGGTGATATCGCTTATAGATGAATGACTATTCTTGATGCAACGCTGAGGGATTGGAGATCATGGTTGTTCAGCTTAGGGTTGCGCCCTTGTCCTTAACGCACTAAAATTTCTCCAGATTCCTTGAATCTTTTAATTATGTTATGCACAGTTAAAGGTGAAATCTCTACCTAGATCTCTTTGAGGAACATTGTTTTTAAACATTTCAATAATTTTCTCATGTTTTTGTTGCCAAACTGATGATCCTTGCCCCATGTAAGACAAGACCTTTCTTGGATGCTGCTTTTGTACCAAATCGTAATTACAATCACCTGTTGACATCACCTATTTTAAATCACATTATTATTTATCCAATTTACCTCATTACTAGCCCTAAATTGCTCCTGTGCCAACTTTTTTTGGAATGTATTGCAGGTCTGAATGATAGGAAAGGATGTATATTTACAAATGAAATGAAGTTGACCAGACAAAACATGACATATTTTGTGTTCATATTGTCTGCAATGAAATACAAGTCAAAGTAAAATTAGAAATCACTGTTTTCTTTTTTAAATTTTTTTTATTTATAATTATTCCAACTTTTTCTGATTTGGGGTTGTAATAGCAAATTAGCTGGGTAATGGCTTCTACCTACACAATATTGATATTGCCAACTTAATACCTCATTTTTTCTTTTAATATCAGAATGGAAAACCAACAGCATACATGACCTCAGGTAAGTCATTGCTAAATTTGTTTCATGTGGCATGTGACCTTTGTGGCAGTAATGCAGTGCACTGTAATATTATAATACACAAAAAGTCATAGATCACCTGTCCCCGATTTTTATAGCTATACCTACTAAACCGCAGGAATAGAGGTTATAGCGTGACCCTCTGTGTAGAGTAAAATAACCAGGTAGACAGGCCTCCAACCATGTAAGCATGTAAATAGTGTTTTCTGATATTAACAAAAACATTAAGTTGAACATTAACTGTTAAAACTAAAATAGGCCAACATTGTTCTGGTTTTGCCATGTTGCTAGTACAATATTGCAGCCATTATGTTGCACTCATTATGTCTGTTTAACCAGACCAGTTTTGTTGAGAATTACAGTCGGTAGTATGGTTAAGTGCAACTGTTTTCTTTTTTTCCTGAATGGTACATGGTGCGCTTGTTTTGTACAATAACTTGTTTAACGTAATTGCTCTAAAATCATACAGGTGCTGTCCTGTAATTTTCAGAGCCAAGAAACATTTGCAGCTCAGAGGTTGCATGCATGCCAAGGTTGAGCTTTGTTCAATGCATTTCACATGCTGAAACTTTTTTTTTTAGGTTGCCCAGTACTCAAACATTTCTAAGTTGCGTCACACATTTACAAGACAGACAGTTATTTATTTTAAAGCAGCAGGTTATTACTGCACTTAAAATAACAACTAATGTATCTGTTAGTACAACTATAAAACCAGGTGTACATCATGATTTGTGGCCATTCCCTAAATATATTATTTCTCATTTTAACAGAAGGAAATATAAGGAAAAGAATCTTTGCCATTCCTTTGGAGGATATATCTATACTGTATCCATATTTAGAAGAAGTGCTTCAGCTGGAGTGAGGATTATGTGCTACATTGTTCCTCTCCAGGATGAACTAGATCGCACACTACACAGTTACTACATTTGTATTTGTTTGTGAAACAAAAAAAAGGCTTGTACTTGTTGAATGCAAATGTTGTTGCCGTACAATTATGATTTCAATTTGCTAAATAAAATACACACCGCTATCTGTTTAAAGTCCTTTATTTTTTAATAGTTAAAGATGCAGACTAATTTAGGAATTAGCAAATATAACATTACAATTCCTTATCAACTTGTGATTGGTGTCAATGTGAATTAACTAGAGACAATGGAGCTTAAACAGAATATGTACCTGGTGATGCATGTCAGCTGGGCCATTCTTGAAACCATTTCCATCCATACATTCATCCATTTTCTAAACCGCTTCTTCCGTTTCCAGGTCGCGGGAAAGCTAGAGCCAGTTCCAGCTGACTACTGGCCTAAGGCAGGGTACATCCAGGACAGGAGCCCAACCCTTTGCAGGCCAACACATACACAGACAACCATTCATACACACATTCACACCTACAGACAATTTAAAAAATTCAATCAACCTACTGCAAGCCTTTGGACAGTTGGAGGAAAGCAGAGCATCCGGAGAAACACGAGAAGAGCTTGCAAACTCTGCACAGAAAGGCACCTGTGGCTGACCTGGGGATCAAACCCAGGACCTTCTTGCTTTGAGGCCACAGCGCTAACCAATGCACCACCATGGGAGGGAAACGATCAAAAGAAAATTAATATGGGATATGACCAAACTGTTCAGCTGGGCATATTATACAAATAATTATACTGGGAAGGGATTGAAGATGTATGGACACAGTAAATTACAGTGCACTGGATTACTACCACAAAGGTCACACTGAAACAAATTTAGCACTGACTTTTAGCTACGATGGTCGGAAAAAAACTGATGAAATTTACAATTCGTTTAGCCTACATAGCTAAACCCTGACATATTCCTTTTAAAAAAAAGATGGCAAAAGACTCCATGACACAAACAAGTAGATATATATATCTTGTTAAGTAATAATAAGTAACATCAACTTACCTCTAACTATGTCTCTCCACTCCACTCACTGTGTTCTCTAGGAGTGTGAGAATGGAAAGTTGGTGGGTGGAGTCATGCTGTCAAACCAAGCCAAACCCAACAATAGAAACTTTCCTCCATCAGGATAGGTTCCGCCCATGCAGTTCAACTTTCAACCAAAACTCTTCAATGCGCTAAACTTTTTGATTCAAAAAGTTTTTTATTCAAAAGCAAAGTTTTGAGTTTCAACCAAAGTGGTCAAATTCACAATTATTATTTTTGAAAACTTGATTCTTGAGTCTTAAAACTATATAGCTTGCATTAAAATGACACAAAACCTAATAATTATATACTTGGTCAAGCTAAAATGGCTATGTATGTAACTCGGGGGAACAAGGTGGCACAGAAGGCAGATGTGAGGTTACAGGGACCCTAGGCTTTTTCTCTGTAGTTTTTCATGAGTTTCATGTAGAAAGTTCACTTGCTGTGACTACTCAGGTTGTTCAGGGCATGACTGGTTAATGTAAATGAAACATCAAAAGCCTCTCTTTGTCTCTGTGTGTCTTGGGGGGTATAGAGACACACACACACACACACACACACACACACACACACACACACACACACACACACACACACACACACACACAC
>JBBPDA010019436.1:0-15940 GCA_037974385.1 Arnoldichthys spilopterus | reverse complement strand
TGTGTGTGTGTGTCTGTGTGTCTGTGTGTCTGTGTGTCTGTGTGTCTGTGTGTCTGTGTGTCTGTGTGTCTGTGTGTGTGTGTAAGATACAGAAAGTGTCCCAGCTCCACACACACTCCCTCTCTCCTTTCCCTTTGGCCTCATTTCTGAATATACTCTGGATTCATACTGTCCTAATAACTTTTGTGGAACTGCAGTGACGTTGTTGCAGTATTTATGCAACTCGTGTGCAGTGAAAGTGTCTGTCTGTCTTCAAATGTAGTGTAGTGTGTAATTCTATATTCCAAATAATCCCAACTTTTTATATATAAATATATATATATATGTGTGTGTTTGTGTGTGCGCACACTTTAGCTTCTTGATCTAGGGTTAGGAAGCTTAGGATTGGCCCAGGTTTTAGGTGTATAATGGGTTAAGGGTTGTGGATTCTTAATCTTTGGTTTTGAGTCTTTGATCTAGTGTTTCATAAGACACAGTTATATTGATGAAGGAAGAAGTTTGGTTTTCCCACTTAAAACGATTCCGAATGAGGAAATGACAGAAGAATCCAGAGTTGGTTTTTTTTATTTGTTTAATTTAATTTATTTGATTATTTTGAGATTCAAACTTTCCACATCACTCATATATGCACTGCAGAGCAAAAGTATGAAGAATTATTATAAACTTAGTCAATGGTTTTCCAATATATGAAGAGAAAATACATCTCTGTTTACTTGCTTGCTCATGTGTGTGTTGTGTTCTCACGGCCGTGTTCTTATTCAGACACTCGATGATGAACCTGCTCCTGTAGTGAAGCAACACGTGTGGCAGAACCGCCCCCTTTCAGAGTGGACCAACCAGCAGGTGTGTCATTGGTTAATGGGCATGAATATGGACCAATACATAGCAGAGTTCACAGCAAAAGGCGTGGATGGAAGGCAGCTCATGGAGTTGGACAGTAGTAAGCTCAAGGTAACGTTTACAACGTTTAATCATGGCTTGTGTCAAATGAAGTCTGATGAAATATGCAGTTTTCACAATCCCCACACCCCACTGATTTTGGCCATGTTTATACACTTGATCAGCCATAACATTAGCACCCCCTGCCTAATGCTGAGTAGCTCCACTCATGCTGCTGAAACAGCTCTGAATGTTGGTGCACAGTGTGTTCTGACCCAATTCTATCATTCTATCACTTTATAAACCACAGTAGCTCTTCTGAAGGATCAGCCCAGACAGCATCAATGAGCATTGGGTCCCCCTGTCCCGGTCACCTATTCACGTTAGTAAGTGTGCCATTTTGCAGGTGCTCTGATTCAGTCGTCTAGCCATCACAGTAAGGCCCTTGTCAAAGTGGCTCAGATCCTCACGCCCCTGCTTTCAGCACATCAACTTCAAGATCTGACTGTTCACTTGCTGCCTAATATATCCCACCCCCTGACAGGTGCCACTGTAAAAAAAAAAAAATTATTCACTTTACCTGTTGGTGGTGTTAATGTTATGGCTGATCAGTGTAGATAGCAGTGTCATACAGTGTCAGAAACCACATAAGCAAGTCTGTGAACAGTCTGAGATAGTTAGGAGTGTTAGCATGATGCTAATAGATAGTGATGTACAGTAGAAGGCAGTTAAAAAATGAATGGGATGTGTCATAACACTCATGTTTATGGGGATAATCCAGCCCTTCAGTAAAAAAAAGCCAACCGGCTTCCTGGTAACGGCCCACCATTGTTGTAGAGATGTGTACAGTTGCTAGAATAGTTTGTTCAAATCTTAATTGAGCCACTTTTTTAAGGTTCATTGTTACTTTGTCATCAGCAGCTGTGTACATGCACATAACAAGAGAGGCAACATTTCTCCATGGGTCACAGTGCAACATACAGTGCAGAGTGTGACGAAACAATACAAAAAAATGTTGTTTATTTGATTCAGATTTCACCAGTTATTTCAAATATGTTTTTAAGCATTACTCTAACTTTTAGTCTCTGGTTTCTCCAAAATATAAGAATTCTTCCCATTCAGAGAGAGAGGTCTCTCCATTCAAAGAGACCGGACCCTGGTCTTGGTCTTGCCTACCTTGAAAGAACTGCTTGAATGCGTTGCCCTCTGATGGCTGCAGAGTATGGATGGTCTTTCTCATAAGCACCTTAACACTGGGTTCTAAACACAGCAGTAGCAGCCTAAAGTCAGTGTTCTAGATAACCATATGTTATACAGTGTCTAAAACAACATAAGCCTGTCTGTTGAGACTATCAGACATGGTTTGAGTAGATTGTGTGTAATCACATGATACTAACCTGGTGAAATGTACGCTTCTAATACTTATTAGCTACATTAGCTTCATAGCTGCTGTGCATAACTGACTCTTGCTTTAAATAGTTGATCTACTCTTTAGGCGCTGGGGGTGTCTAGTCACAGAGACCGTTCCACCATTAAGAGGAAGCTGCGGGACATGAAGAAGGCTCAGGAAAAGCTGGAGAAACAGCTGGCGAAGAAAGAGAAGGGGGTCGAACGCAGCGGAGGGAGGCTTGCCAAACCTGAATCGGCCTGCTGAAGGGAATAGGACATCTTGGTACTCCCGTGACCCAGCTAGTCGGGGACCATCCCTTAAACACAGACACAGGAATCTGAGAACCACTCGAGCAAAGTTGTGGTTTGCAGTCATCTTGTCAATCAGTGGAGATGATTGCAAGAATTAGCACTAAGTTGGACTTTGTGAACAACTGACCATTGCTTTACATCACTTCAGATGGATTCCTCTGGTACGCTCCCTCATTACTTCATGTTCAGGAAGCTTGTTTTTGTTTGTTGGTGTTTTTTACGAAGCTTGCTTCTAGTTTTATACTTCACGACGTTTGGTCTGCACCCTCTAGTTCATGGATGGGCAACTGCAGCCCTGGAGGGCCAATGTCCAGCACAGTTTGTTGATTTCCCTGCTCAAACACACCTGGTTCAACCTGTCAAGGTGTTTGAGGAGGGAACTACCAAACTGCTGGACACTGGTTATTAAGGACTGGAGTTGCCCACCTCTGCTCTAGCTCCTACTCATGCCCCCCAAAATGTTTGTCTTTAGCAGCAGCTGCTAGGCTTAAAAGCTTTATAGAATTTTAGCATAATCCAATTTCCGACATAATGTATAAATGTGTAATGGACTTTGTCGAGATTTCAGCTCTACACAACTCAGCCTTTACTTTGTTGTTACTTATTGAAGGCAATCTGTTTGGACCAATTTCGACTTGTTGCCACCATGCTACAACAGAACTACACCTGACACATCCACTGTTCACTGTAGTTTCTATTAGGGCTAAAAGAGATGGTCGGGCAAAGTTATCTTAAGCTTGAACAACGTAACAACTTAAGCGATCAAAGAACCCCTTTATGGGCGGAGCATGATCAAGTTGATCAAGGCTTTTCCATGTATATGAGATTTTTACAGAGTGCCAATGAATTTGCTTAGGCCGCTTGGACTTTGGCACTTATCAGTTGTATGCACTAGAGCACAACAGTGTAAATGAACTAACCGGAACAAAATAACACATTTTTAATTCCAGTAGAACTGATATTCGGGCAGTGTTTTTGAAAATAAGAATGATCTCACATTGTGACAGAAATGACCACAAACAGACATGTCAGCCAGTCGAGACGAGACGCGTTATTCAATCCTGTCTTAATTCAGCACTTCAGTCCAAAAGCTAATGCAGTTAACTATGAATGAAAATGAACAGCCATATCTGAGCATTATGCAAATGCAGTCATGCTAATTGGCAGCTTCTAGCTTCCATTCATTGTTAGCCATGTTGGCATGTTTGGTCAAGCCAATTGGTAGCTTTCATTTGTCATTATTCAAATTAGCGTGTTTTTTGAAACCTAACATTGCTGCTAGTACACGCTCTGCACTTTAGCCACGACACTCCTACTAGCCACGATCTATCACTTTACTCTGTATTGAATAAATGCATTAAAAGCACTCAAGCTCTTAGCGTTCTCAAAGCCAAGCACACAGGGATGTGAACAGAGTGTGCACTTTTTAGTGTGCACCTAAACCTCCCCTATTGTACTTTTTTAAATTGTTTTTTTTATCATCATCTGTACATAATATTTTCATAAAGGAATGCTGTAAATGTAATTGTGATGGGAAGAGAAGTCCACGTCGTCTTTTATTGCCGCAGAAGGCAACGAGTGACTGTTTTACACGTGTAATAATAAATAAAATTATTTTACCTGAATCTGCCTAACAGATTTGTTTCCGTTCGTTTAATCAGTGATGATTGTGCAACATGTTTTACATTCTAAACTGATTTCAGTTAAACGGATGGAGGAGAGCACAACAGCGTGGAAGAAGAGTGTAAACTGATTCGAATTTTTGGGTAAAGTCTTAAAACTTCAGCAGAGTTCTGCTCTTTTTATAGAGGATACCTGCTGGTTTTGTAGTCCTCCATGTGTCTGACAGTGCAACCAACACTGAGGGTTTTTTTTAAGCTGGACATGGCAAATCATTACATTCATGACTATAGTAGTGTCTATGAATTAGGAGTATATATTTGACAAGTGTATGTAAGAATGGAATAAAGCGTCTAACAAACACCACCGTGCCTTTTTGTTGTTGGGGTTTTGTTTGTTTGTAATTTTGGTCATGTATTCTTATGTATGTATCATCAGCATTGAAGGAAACATTGGTATTAAATATGGAAAAAGTTGGGCCGAGTATACGGGGGAACACCTAAGAAGAATTGGAAGTATCAGATTTAAAAACATCCCCTATAACATTTCATATTCCTTAATTATGAAAGTGTCAGAGGTTATGAGAGGCGCCTGGTTACAGTTGAAAGTGACTATTTGTTATTGTGAACACACTTTGTTCCACACAAAGTGCACCACAACAAAATTGGACCTCTGCATTTAGTCCATCACACGTGCACATGTGGAGCAGCTGGCATCAATGAGAAGCCCCTCAAGGCTACCTCAGTGGTATCTGGGCCGGACATGCACCCGTGACCTTGTTTTCACAAGGGCAAGGTCCTAACCACTAGGCCTACACTGCCTGAAAGCATGCAGTCAAGATTCTCACATTTGGGGAATTTGCAAGGGTCACCATGACCAAAGTGTAACAGCTGAGCTTTACCTTCATGGTCATGGTTTCGCTCCTTGCAATTATTCAAGCTATGATTGGACATTCTGTATTAAGGGGAAGGAATTTAGTGAAAGGTGTGCTATGATTGGTTTGATCTATAAAGAAAAGATACTTTACATTGATAAAGGTGTTAAAGTACAGTAATGAAGTACATGTTCTATATCACTGTCCCCTATTGATATGTTCTTTATATGCACTTCTATATTTGGCCATTTTCTTTTTCTACTTTCTATTGAAAACAGTCCCAAAAATATATAGTTTCTACATCTGATCTCAGAACTGAGGAACAATTGTTACATTTTTGCTAAAGTTGTTACAGGTCCCCATACAGTCATACCCTCTACCACAGAACCCCCCACCCCAAAACAGCTGCTTAATCTTGTGCCTAACTTGAATTTTGTGCCATAACATGAAAATGTTAGACCTTCTGTTTCTAACTGCTGTGTATCCGATTGGTTCCACTGGCAGAAGATGTGTGTGATGGGGCCAGTGTGGCCTAATGGCTGGAGAAGAGGGCTTGTGAACAGAGGGTTGTTCGTTCGGTCCCAACCAGGCATGTCACCTAATCCCTTATCTGCCCCCTTGGTGTAGGTGTGCACCCCACGGCTCCTGGTGTGTATGATCATGACTGCCATGAATAGGTTAAAAGCAGACTGCTTACAGTGTGTAAGCGCCACATAATCTGACTTTCACAAGTATCAGCTACTGGGCACGTCCGCCAGAATACATCACTGGCTGCTGATTGCACGATAGGACGTTAGGGGGCGGTGTGGACATCTAGTGCGCCCGCCAATAACCAAAGAAGAAGAAGGCGATGTAAACATCCGGTTTAGAAGGCGACTACAGGAGCGGCGCTGTTGACAGTAAGCTCTTCAACACGTGTTCACATTGTTTACACTGTGTTCTCGTTAGCCCTTACAGAAATGGCTGGAGAGTATGTTCTGTTTTCCTGCGGACTGTGATAGCCAGCATTAAAGCAGTCTTTATCATTCAGTCCGCTTGTCTGACGGGGCTGATGTTGCCCGTGGCTCTGGCTGCTTGTTTGAATAATAAAAATTATTTAAAAAAACCTGAAAAATTGCGAAAGCTTCTCATAAGCCACATCAGCAAAATACTTTCAGTGCCTAATGTTTCAGAAAAAAAAACGTTTGAGATGTTGTACACACTGAGCAAGAAAAGGACATCCCACTGATCACACATGTAGACGATCAGCCAAGATTCAGTTCAAGTTTCAGGCAGATTATATACAAGTGAAACTGACTTTGTCGTTGTGAACACACTCCAGCACGACAACGAAATGTGACGTCTGCATTTAACTCATCACACGTGGAGAAGTGGGCAGCTATCAGTAGCGCCCAGGGAGCAGTGTAGCAGGACGGAACCTTGCTCAAGGGTACCTCAGTGGTGCCCGGGCTGTCTCAAAGGGTCCTAACCACTATGCTTCCACTGCCCAAGTAGAGTACAATGTGCAGTAAAATGTAGCCTTGAATTGCCCTTAGGACTGCAATGACTTAAACTAATTATAGAAATGAAAAAACATCCATGGCTCCAGTGTACATACACCAGACCCAGGAGCAGTGGGCTGCACACCTACAGCTAAGGGGTTTGATACCTTGCCCAAGGGCACTTCAGCCATGGATGTAAGAGGAGGAAAGTGCCGCTCAGTCGCACAGCCCTTCCCACATTTTCCCTGCCGATCCCAGGAACTGAATCGGCGACCCTCCGGTCCCGATCCTTATCATGCAACCTAGAGCAGCTTTGCTGAAAATGGTCATGTTAAAATGTAATGATCACTGCGTTTAGAACATCAGACCACACATACTTCAGGAATGGACGTCAGAGTAAAACAATACAATTCAATGAAACTGTAGAATGAGGTTAATATGGAAAAGTTTTAAACTGGTTTTTGTTAAATACGACTTTGTCATGTTCACTCTGATGTTACTGAGTGTCGATGTGTCTTCAAGGAGAGGTCAGAGTTTCATCTGTATTATTTTTTAATATTTTTTATTTAAGAGAGAGAAAGCAATCTGAGTGTGTCTTCTGCTGGAAAAACATCCCTCCTATAAGTGGGATGTCCCAAAGACAGGTGTTAGGCAGAAAAGTCAGAAGCACAGAGTCTCAATTTGCATTGAAGAACTCTGAGCCCCATTGAATGATGGTCAGTCAACAACTATATACGAATTCACAACACTGTGTAAGTGTGTGTGTGTTTGTGAACCATTTCAGCCAGCTGTGAGCATCATGAGGAAAGGCCGAAAAGTCTGGGTTCTTATGGAGTAGAGTGTCCTTGATTGGAGATTAACGCAGAAGCAAAGAGACGTTTAATTTAAAATGATCTGCTTAGTCCTGGCCAATTGGTTTAGGGCCTATGGATGGTGAGGTGTCAAGGGTTCTGGAGTTTAAGGGATCTTGGGGCTTGGGCCGAATTCACCAACTCCTTTCTTCGTGTGCTTTGGTGTATGTCATCGTCTTCATGGCCCATCACATTGATGAAAATGTTCGTTTAGAGCTCTGTATCATTTCCTCATTGAAACCCATGGCTAGTCTTGCCACTGTGGGCCCAGGGTGGAAGTAAAATGGGGGGTAATGCAAAGGGAACAGATATGATGTAACTAAAAATAAATGTTTGTTGTTGCTTTTGACATTGAGGTTTTTTTCCCCCCTCTCTCTCACTCACTCTCTTTTTCTCACTTTCTCTTTCTTTCTTTTTTTTCTGCAGACATGATGCCGTCTTCTGTTCCTAGCATCCACCTTTCGGCACAGTTTATGTGTATTTCCACAAACACAACAGGAGAGGCCATCATCCCATAGCAGAACTTGAGTGTGGGTAAATATGGAATGATGGCTTCCACGTCCACTCCGCAAATGTCCTTTGGTACTGCTTGTACGGTTGCATCTGACGGAAGAACGCAGAATGATGCAGCCAAGCAGAAAGCTCACCACTGCTCCGAGTGTGGAAAGGGTTTTAGCAAAAACAGTCATCTGAAAATACACCAGCGCATTCACACGGGAGAGAAACCGTATCACTGCCCAGACTGTGGGAGGAGTTTCAATCAACGGTGTAATCTCAAAGTGCACCAGCGCATTCACACTTCAGAGAAACCGTATCGGTGCTCAGACTGTGGCAAGAGTTTTGCCCAGCAGACGAGTCTACAACAGCACCAGCGCGTTCACACAGGAGTGAAGCCGTATCGCTGCCCAGAGTGTGGGAGGAAATTCAGCCAACGGAGTCATCTCCAAATACACCAGCGTGTTCACACAGGAGAGAAACCGTTTTACTGTTCACACTGTGGGAACAGTTTCAGTAACAAAGCGTATCTAATAAGGCACCAACGCATCCATACAGGAGAGAAGCCGTATCGCTGCTCTGAGTGTGGCAAGACCTTTTATCAGATCAGTACTCTCCAGCAACACCAGCGCATGCACACGGGGGAGAAGCCGTACCTCTGCTCGGAGTGCGGCAGCAGTTTTAAGCGACACTTCAGTCTCCAAATACACCAGCGCGTTCACACAGGAGAGAAACCATTTCCCTGTTCACACTGTGGAAGCAGTTTCAGTAACAAAGCATACCTGAAAAAGCACGAGCGCATCCATACAGGAGAGAAGCCGTATCGCTGCTCGGAGTGTGGGAAAAGCTTTTATCAGATGAGTACTCTCCAGCAACACCAGCGCATTCACACGGGGGAGAAGCCGTACCTCTGCTCGGAGTGCGGGAGTAGTTTTAAACGACACTGTAGTCTCCGAATACACCAGCGCGTCCACACAGGAGAGAAGCCGTACCACTGCTCAGAGTGCGGGAAGAGTTTTTGTCAACTGAGTGTCCTTCAACAACACCAGCGCATTCACACTGGAAAGAAACCGCATTACTGCTCAGCGTGTCGGAGGAACTTCAGACATTCAAACACTTTAAAGACCCATAAATGCATTAAGATAGAGGAGGAAGCACCTGAGTTTCCCAACTTCTCTCTCATTAATAGTACTACTACATGATTAAGGTGAAGACTGAGTTGCCAGGGTATAAGATGCACCTCACGTTTATGGGCTGATTGGTGTGGCCTGTGTTTTTACCAGTTAAGAACTTCTAATGAAGGCTGTTGTAAATGCTGTAAGAAAGAAAGAGATTATTTATTGCATTATTAAGTGATCCCTGTGCACATACTATTACACTACGCAACAGATTTCTATTTTATTCTCGTTCCTGGGTACAAAGTGTGTTTTCCCTTCTGCCTAAAATCAATAGAAAGTGGCTGTTGTTCCACAAAAACGTTGCTTCTGTGCTCAGGACAATGACATTTTGAAATGTGTGTTTTCAAGACCATTCGCCATTCACTTTACATGCTCAGTAGACTTCCAAAATATTCTGGAACCGTAAGAACTGTCCAGGAGTTTCTAGAATTGTCCAGAATTTTCCAAAACGTTCTGGAATCTTTTAGAACTTTCTGTAACACTAGTGAAGTGAAAGTGACTGTGTCGTGAACACACCCCAATACACAAAGTTCATCACAACAAAATATGACCTCTGCATTTAACTCACCACACATGGAGCAGTGGGCAGCTGTCAGCAGTGCCCTGTGACTCTCCAATCAGACAGGCAAGTCCTTGGGAGATGTGCCACCTGAATGGGTGTGTTGCTTGTACAAAAATGTTACTTCCAAGAAATGAGGCGTTGTACAAACTCTTCTATTTATTGGGTTTTGTTAGCCGTCGACTGCAGAGTTTGCGAGACCACAACAGATTTAACAGTTATTTCATTTCTAAGCAAAGATTTTGCAGTGCTATTGTCAACCCCCACCCCTCCCATCCACAGCTGGCATTTTTTACTACTTTTATTGACCTCTCACTATCCATTCTGAAGCATTTGTCGAGATGTTTGAAGGCAAATTATGGCTACAACTCCTTTCTTCCCCATTTCTCACTTTCCATTTATGTAAAAAAGCAAATAAAATTATCAGGAACATAATTACATAATACTTTTTTTTAAAGGTGCTAACTTGCTTCAAATTAAGCCCTTGCAATGTTTACCTTACAACCTATAAAAGAATGACCTACAGTATGTGAATGCATGAATTATCCCCGAAATCCTTTCAGCCCAACTGAAACTGTGCCGTCTAAATTGCCGCAGTTCACGATTCAGCAACGTGAAACCTGTACCAGTCTTCACAATCCATAATAATAAAAAACTAACTTACAAAACAAGATTTTTAAAGTAAAAAACACATTTACATTCATCCGAGTAGTTCTCAGCATTTTAACAGTCAAACAAAAGGTAAAAGCATCGAAACAGTTTTAGATTCCTTGCATAGACCCACAGAACAGTCGAAATGGCGAATCTTTGGCCTGGTTGTGTGCAGAATAAATAGACATTTTTTCTGAACCATGATCAAGAATATATACACACACACACACACAAAACACATGGGGACGCACATAATCTAGTCAAACCTTGACTTTTCTAGCATGAACTGGACCACTGACATAAAACTCTCCCTCCCTCTTACCGTTCAACAAATCAGTTTAGTTAATTTTACCAACGTTTCTTTTTTTTTTTAATCCATCTCTCAACACAGAATGTGCAGGAAAATCAATTTTTACATTTGTTTTACAGTTCCTTTCATTTCGTCATTGCCATATTTACACTCAGTTCAGGGTGTGCAAACATGATGCACTCAGGGTTTTCGGGAAGGTGTCTTTGGTTTGGGTTTGTCTTTCTTTAAAGCAGGTTAAACGTAACGCGTGTTAGGAGTAGCTCTCGTTTTCATTCCAAGACGTCATCCACTGTTTCTTCTCCACTGGCTGTGGCTGAGCTTTCCCAGGTGTGTACACTCGCTCTTCCCTCTTGATCCGCACCGCGCTGTAACTCGGCACGCTGTCGTCATATTTGGAACGTTTAAAAAATCCACACTGGGGGCAAAAATTAAAGGGATTACCGTTAGCATTAGCTACACCGGACAGAGGTTTCTTACTAGACCAGCGTGTCCCAGCCCAGTCCCAATCCAGTCCTCATCTGCTCCAGATTTGTCCTCCAATTAAGCTTAGTCTTGGAATTACAGAACACAAGGAATAAAAGGATGGAAATGCATAACCCTGTGCTAACTGACCTATCCATGCTCCGCCCACAAATGTGTGCTTCCATAGGAACAACTGCCCCACTGGACAAGCTTTACAGGACATTAGCATATTCCACCTAATAAGAAACGGTAGCACGCACCTTCAGGGTGAGTTATTGTTGTCAGGTAATTCTTCTGTATGTGTGTGTTTGTCTACTTGGTTTACATTTGGCCTAATTTTGATTCACTGCAACCCCAAACTTTTGCATATGACTACACCAATCAGCCATAACATTACAACCACCTGCCTAATATTCAATAGGCCCCCCTCATGCTGCTGAATCAGCTTGGTCACCCACAGTAGCTGTCCTGTGGGATCAGACCAGATATGCTAGCCTTCACTCCCCATATGAATTAGTGAGCCTTGGGTGCTCGTGACCCTGTCGCCGATTTACAAGTTTTTCTTCCTTGGATCACTTTTGGTGGGTACTAACTACGGTACACCTGGAACACTCCACAAGACCTGCTGTTCTGGCGATGCTCTGACTTCCTCTTCACATTTTTCCAGTTTTCTTGCTGCCTAATATATCCCACCCCCCTGACAGGTGCAATTATAATGAAATAACTAGACTACTAGACCGTTATGGCTACTGTGTAAATGGATATTGATTGAGTGTGCAATGGATAACTGTAGTAAAGAACATTTGTACATTTTCATAAAGAGAGTGTAGTTGGATCTATTTAATGTGTTTGTGTGAAACACTATATTTAAAAAAAAATCTTTGTTTTCATTGTTTCTGACAGTATTTTTCTTCTTTTTCTGCCTGTTCAACACTTATCGAACCTCAAAGACACTCAGTATAATGTAAATATTGTATTTTTGGCCCATAAATGTATTGTTGTGCCCCTAGTACTAAGCATTCACTTCTTGATTCCTTGCTTGGAGCTGTATCTGTATCTGGACTGGACTGGGAAACACTGCACAAGACTGAGACAAATTAAAAATTTGAAGAACAGCTTTTGTACAGCATGCTTGGCCAGGCAAAAGTGTCGAGCAGCATTATGTCCAAAAAGAGGTAAAAGGCAGAAACCTACAGCCACAGACAGAGAAGTAAATCAGGAAAAAAGTAGCAACCTCTGAAAGCGAGCGAGAAACTGTGCCTGTGAAAGTCCAAGCAAGATAAAAGAGTTTGCCCTCTCAGTTGAGCCCATTGGTTTATGATGGTCATGTACACATACCTGAAAGCTCTGTATGAGAAAATATGACATATTCATGTATGTACACTATTTACCCTCTGTAGCAACACCATACATGAAAGAATTGCATGTCTTAGTAGCTTTAAGAAGCACATGGCCCATCGCTGTGCAGTGGAAGCTGCCACCACATTTCCCCCACATCTAGGCAATGCAAGACAGCGTGATGTCCCAGGCTGGAGCGACTTAGCAAAGGCTAAACCGACTCCCCATGCTAGCTCTGAGCACCCATACGAGTTCAAGTGGAGCTCTGAAGATCTATTACCCAGCTTTCCTTCTCTCTGTGCCTCACTCTCTCTCTACGCATTGGAAGTCAGTCTCTCTTTCTCAGGTTCGTTTTTGGGGTCTTTGTCGTTTTTGCCGAAGAACCCGCACTAGAAGAAGTAGAGTTGTTTGGTTTTCTTTTAAAGACGCTGTGTAGATCACATGTCTTGACATATTACATTTGTGATCTTTTTTTTGACAGACATACACAGGGCAGTAATGACAGAATGGCAGCTGACCGAGTGAGATGAATCGCTGTTGTAAGAAGTTTGTCTTGTTTTACCTTCCAGAGCAGGAAGATGAGTAATCCCAGCAGGAGCAGCCCCAGTAATATAGCCACCAGAATGATCCACCATGGTAAGCCTCCATACTGTGCTGCCTTGCGTCCTGGAAACAGCGTCACTCGTACCTAACACACACACAAAAAATATTATTATTATTATTATTATTATTATTAATAATAATAGTGTATGTTTTTGTACTATTATACTATATTTATGTAATATATTTTTCTAAAATTATAATAATCTAAGTTACAAGGTGTAAAAGCAAACAATAAAAATAGTAAATACTGAAATGTTGTTTTATTATAATTTCATATACTTAAAGGTAGCTTCATAGATATAAAGTAAAATGATAAATAATTTTTATTATTGTTATAATCATTCTTATTATAATAATAACTGTAATATATATATATATATATATATATATATACTACTTTTTTTTTTTTTTTTACATTTCACTGTAATTTCAAAGGCATATTCTATATTTGCTGTCCCATACCTTGCCCTATGTAATGTCATTTCATCAATAAAGCACAACAAAAGTGCAAAAAAGAAGTGTTGTGCTTATTAAAAAAACCTCTTGTTTAGTTTTTAAGGATTACTGAAGCTGTTTGAGTCTTTTACACCGTGGGCAGGACAGACAGATTTTTTCCTGATCATGACATCCATGCTGGTGTAAAGTCTGTATCATCAGGACTGAATTTTACCAGTCTTTTCAGTAAACTCCATATCTTGCATACACCAGCTCACCTGTGCGTCTTCATTTTTCAGCACTACGTTTTTAGGGGCGGAGTCCAAACTGAGCGATGCATTAACCAGGATGTCGACATAATTCATACTGGAGAAGTCCTGTATGGAAAAACAACTATGTTTTATACACAAAATCCACTCGACTGCAATCTTCTGTCATCGCCAGGTTCACCCAGAGCGACAGAACTCTATATCAGATTTCAGATACGAGCACAATACAATAACATGTGAAAGAAAATCACACAGCAAACAAATGCAGTTTAAACTGCAGGGAAAGTGTAGAGGTGTGTATGTTGCTCCTGAAGCGAAAATGGAAATATTAGAAACTCACCTCCAGGAACGTGCTGTTCCACAGACGCGCCTTCAGTGCAATAACAGCGCTACTGTCCAGTCCCTGAAGGGGACACTTGAACTGCACACATTTCGCTCCATCACCACACGACTGCAAAGGGCATTACAAACAGTTTCATCGATATTCAGCGAGCGCTATTTAATACGATTAGTGAATATTAGAAAGGTCACATAGTATATTAAAAGCATCACAAAGTGTGTTCCCCTTATGCCTAAAATAAATAGAAAATGGCTGTTGTTCCACAAAAACATGCTAAAAAAATGCTAAGCAGACTTTCCAGAATATTCTGGAACTGTTAGAACTTTCTAGAATTCAGAAGTTTCTAGAATTATCCAGAACTTTCTGGAGACTTTTAAAACTTTCCAGAACTTTATGGGCCTGTCCAGAAAAGTAGAAATTGACCTGTTTTTCCGCTATAAATATGAAACTTTTGTGGGATATGGTGATAAAATCAGAGTTTGTGATGAATAGAGCTGTTTTTACCGAGGATTTAGACACAAGCAGTTGAAATATATCACTTGGAACTCAGAAACAAAAATACTGTAAAATTGTGTAATGCACACACTACCTGCCTGCTATTCACCTGCCATTGTGTTTCCACCTAAAATATGTTTGCAGCAATGTTTAGATCATGTCTCTTTGCACTTTAGCATGTCGTCCATATGTACAATGTACAGTTATTGTTCACATTTAATATTCTACTTCTTCTGTAATTTTCTCTATATATTTTATTACTTTAGATTTAGCTTTAAGTGTTAACTTTATTATTGTAAAAGGCGCGATCAGTGAACATTTCAATACATGTACTTGTATAACTGCGTGTGACAAACAAAACATCTGGAGTCTTAAATCTTGAAAGGTTTTTACCAATATTTTGAATTTCCTCTTGTCAGAAAACAGTGAGAATTTGGGTTTGTCTGAGCTGGCATCACTCCCAACTTCACGTTTGGCTCTTTTCTGGCTTGTGGGTGTGAACTCCTGTCGTGACAATACACAAACAGTAACATGTTAGAACAGCAGTAAACAAGACAACAACTCTCCTTCTCGGTCTTTCATCCTCCTTCACTCTCCATCTCCCACCCTACCCTGCCCTCTCTCTCCCTGCTAGCTTGGAAGATTGTCGTTTAGGCTGACTGACATGTCAACATGTGATAAAATTGGTCTTGTGCTAAAGTTATGTCAGACCAAATGGGTCACATACACCAGTGAGACTTGGGTGCCCATAACCCTGTCACCGATTCACCAGTTTTCCTTCCTTGGATCACTTTTGGTAGGTACTTACTATCGCACACATGCAACACTCCACAAGACCTGCTGTCCTTATGCTCATCCATGTTTCCTGTTTTTCAGCACCTCAACTCCCTGACAGATGGCGTTGTAAAAAATATAACTAGACTATAAAAAAAATAACCAAGCAGTCAGTGCAATTCACTCTGCCTGTCTATGGCTGATCACTGTATATTTGCCGTTTGCATTTGTTTTTGTTTAGGCCTGGTCTCCGCCCTAGTCCTGCCTCCTCCTCAGTGTGTGCACCTGTGTTATATATGGTACTTCTCCTAGTGCCTAGGTGTTCAAAGTCTGAAACACTTGGTTGTCTGGTCTCTGTGGATTACCCTGTATCTCCCCGTATCTGTTACCTTTATCTGTTACTCAGTTACGTTTCCTTGTGTTTATTTTTAGGGTTTGTTTCAGTAGTTTATTGAGGTTTTTTGCTTTATTTAAAGTCATTAAACCTGACGCATTAAAATATGTTGAACTCAGCAAACTCAGAAGAAATAGTCATATGTCCGTACCATTATGTACACACGTGGACAAAATTGTTGGTACCCTTCAGTCAATGAAAGAAAAACTCACAATGGTCACAGAAATAACT
>JBBPDA010019426.1:0-15940 GCA_037974385.1 Arnoldichthys spilopterus | reverse complement strand
ATATATAGACCAAATAAGTCTCTGAACCAATAAAGAAAAAATATCAAATACACACATATGTTACTAAACAAAGAACTGTTGCTGTCCAGTTACTCAGAATAAGTGTATTAAACATAAACTTCAAAGTGATCTAGTGGTAGGTGTGCTCCCGCTGTCCTGTCCTTATCCCGATGATTGAATTCTGATGTCCAGTATATAGATGAACTGAATACTCTTGTTTTCATGGTTACACTACACCCATTTCCATAGATGCAATACATGACCATTACCGTTGTCATGTGACACCCATTTCCATGGTTAAGCTATGGCTACACCTGTTTCCATGGATACACTTAATTCATTTCCATAGTGATGCTAGGGCTGCATCTGTTTCCATGGTTACATCTACATCGATCAGCCATAACATTAACACTTCTGTCAGGTGAAGTGATTAACTCTCTTGTTATTTCAATAAAATGGTGCCTGTCAGTGGGGTGGGATATATTAGGCAGCAAGTGAACATTCAGTTTATGAATTTGATGTGCTGGAAGCAGGAAAAAACGAGTGTGCGTAAAGAACAAAGTCACTTTGACAAGGGACTTATTGTGATGGCTAGACAGAGCATCTCCAAAACAGCAGCTCTTGTGGAGTGTTCCAGGTATGCAGGAGTTAGTACCTACCAAAGTGATCTAAGGAAGGACGACTGGTGTATCTGCAACAGGGTTATGGGCACCCAAGTCTCACTGATGCATGTGAGGAGTGAAGGGTAGCCCATCTGGTCTGATTCCACAGAAAAGCTACTGTGGCTTAAAAAGTGATGCTGACTCTGATAGAAAGGGGTCAGAACACACAAATCACCACACTCAGAGCTTTCAGCAGCACGAGGGACCTACTTAGTATTAGGCAGGTGGTGTTAATATTATGGGTGTATTTCCTTGTTTGTGAGCACTATGTTCCAAGTTTATGCTGCACTCAACTCCATTGTTCTGGTACACCCGTTTCTGTGCTACACTCCGTGGATACGATACATTAATTTCCATTGTGTTGTGATACCAATTTCCATAGTAAAGCTAGGGCAACATTACTTCCATTGCTACATCTATTTCCTTGACTACACTACACTACTCTCTTGCGTTTCAGTCATTTTCATGGTTCGTTTATGCCTCCATCCATGGTTACAAACATGAATTCCAGCTATTTCTATTGTTACAGAGCACACACTTCCTTAATTACTCTCAATTCTATTGTTACACTTAAGCCCTGTCCATCTGAATCAAGTGTTTTTCTGATGTTTGTGACAAAACAAACACGTCATACTTAAGTCAATCAAACGGCAAGACAAAATGGCTACGTCGCTAAGAGCGCTAAGAGTTGAACACCCGTGTGGAAGCAGCTTTAGAGTAAACCGTGAGAAGCCAAACCCAGTTACTGACATTACCATACCCCATCTTAGTGAAGATAATGAGTGCAGGAAGAAGAAATTGCTATACCTTTACAGTTTCCTTGCAATGCATTATCAGTTAAACAGTAAACTTTATCACATCACCCCTCCGCAAACAAAACGGCACCCCTGAAACCAGCCATGGAGCTAAAGGATGATTCTGCAGAGCAGGAACAATCCTGAAAATCCAACTCGTGCAGACGAGCCGTCAAACACCACCTACACACTATACGCTACCCCCAACCCGACACTAAATATAGAGCACCTCACCAACCTGTCCTACATAAGCACACCTACAACCTCGCCATGGATCTACAGTGTGGAGGTAAAGTTTGAGCTTCAGGTGGTGTTGTGGTGATTTGCTAAAAAAAGCAATGCATTCTTTAACTCCGTCAAGTTTTGTGTTGTTTTGTAGAACCATTCAAGTGTAATTGCATAATAAAAAGTGACTAGGTCACTTCATGCTGTGGAAACAGCTCTGACTGTGGTTTCTGAGCCTTTTCTTTCAGAGTCAGCATTCACTTTTTGAACCAGAGGACCTCCTAGCCTGCCTGCATCAATGAGCCTTGGGTGATCGTCTAGCAGTCACAATAAGGCCCTTGTCAAAGTGGCTTTAGATCCTTACGCTCACCTGTTTTTCCTGCTTCCAGAACATCAACTTCAATAACTGACTGTTCATGTGCTTTGTCTCACCATCTGACAGATGTCATTGTAATAAAGTAACTATTTAGTCAATGTTATACACTTTACCTGTCAGTGGTGTTAATGTTATGGCTGAACAGCATATAATTTCCATTCTGTTTGAGTTTGCGCTTGGCAAAAAATATACATTTTTTGTTCCTTATTTCCACAAAAAAAAAATCATACATCTTCATTAAATTCAGATTACACAAAAATTTCTCCTTTTCTATCTACAAACGCTGATCGGGAATAATGGTTTCATACAATTTCACCACTCATTTCAGAGAAAGTCAGAAATAATTCACATACATTTATAGCATGACCTAATGTCTAGGGATGTCCTAAGGCAAGACTGCTCAGTTTCAGTCCTGGAGGGCCAGTGACCAGCACAGTTTGGTGACTTCCGTGCTCAAGGACACCTGGTTCAGCTCACCTGTACATTGCCAGGTTTAGTGACTGTACTTGAGGAGGGGAGCTATTACATTGTGTGGTCACCCGCCCTCCAGGACTGGATTTGTGTACCCTCATGTTAGAAGAACACGATAAGACAAAGTCATAATAAACGTATGAGCATGTGCCTTGACGTTAAAGTTCAGGACCAATGTTATGTCCATGGACACTGATTACTGGACATAAGATTGATGTTTTTTTAAATGATCTCATCCAGTTAATTACACTTCTTCCAGATGCTCTCCATGCATGATAAGAGATTTCACAGCTTAAAAAGTTGGAAACATTGACAAACTCTGAGCTCTTTCTCTCTCTCTCTCTCTCTCTCTCTCTCTCTCTCTCTCTCTCTCTCTCTGTGAGTGTGTGTGCGTGTATCAGGTGTACTATTTTTGCTGCTGCACCATCTCTTTCTTCTTGCATCACATCTCAAAGGGGGAGAAACTGGTGAATGCAAAACAGTATCGACTCCCGCTTATATTTCTCCCTAACAAGATGAGAGAATGGTGGAGATGCATTTTTATTCCCACCCATAACAGTTAAATGTATTACCCACAGTTGCAGGGGGAGCAGGAACTGGCCTAGAAGAGGTCCATGGTGCTAGAACTGGTCAGAAATTAGACCCTAGGCTAGAAATAGTCCAGAACTTAAACCTGGTCTGGAGCTGGTCCATTGTGCTAGAAACGGTTCAGTCAGTGGTGCTAGAGCTACTCCAGAACTGATCAATGGTGCATGAATTCATTCATGGTGGTAGAACAGATCTATGGTCGTGAAACTTTTCCGGAACTGATCCATAGTGTTAAAATTGATTCATGGTGCTGGAACTAGTCCACATGCAAAACTACCCAGTTGGACATACACCAGCATATCATTGGATGAAAGGTGTAGAAACAACTCTGGAGATGACCCCAATAAAGCTAGACATGGTACAGAACTGGTCAATAGTGCTAGACTTGATCAGGAGCTGGCCCATTGTGCTAGAAATGCTGCAGAAATGGTCAATGGTGCTTGAACTTGTTTAGAACTGATCAGTGGTGCAAGAATTGATTTATGGTGATAAAACAGATCTATGGTGGTAGAGCCTTTCCAGAACTAATCCATGGTGCTTGAACTGGTATAGAACTTATCCATGGTGTTAAAATTGGTTAATGGTGCTGGAACTAGTCCAGTATTTGCCCATGGTGCTTGAATTGGTGGACAATGGTGGCCTAGTGGTTAGGACCTTGCCCTTGTGAACCCAAGGTTGCAGGTTCAAGTCCCGGCCCGGGCACCACTGAGGTTCCTTTGAGAAGGTAACGTCCCGCTACACTGCTCCCCGGGCTGCCCGCTGCCCCATGTGTGCATGTGTAATGGGTTAAAAGAGGTCACATTTCGTTGTGGTGCTTGAGTGTGTTCACAATGACAAATAGTCACTTTTACTTTCATTAAGAGCTCACAAACTGGTCCATAATGCTAGAAATGGTCCATAACTGATCAGTGATTCAAGAAATGATTCATGGTGGTAAAACTGGCCCATGGTGCTAGAGCTGGCCCAGAGAGCAAGAGGCAAAACTACCTAGTTGGATATGCATCATCATCTCAATTGATGAAAGGGGCATGAAGAACTTTGTAGATGGGAAAGAGAACATGAAGAACACTTTGATGAACATGAAGCGGAGCGATGACATTGAATAAACCCACACAGCTGCTTTATGATAAAGTAAACATCTGCAGGGAGTTTTCCTGACTTTGTTGAAAAGCAACAGGGGAAAACCTAATTTTCTTTGAAGCAATTTAAAAGAGGGGGAAACATTTTTGATGGGTAACGTATCAGTTGGTCTTCCGAGCTCAGGACTGTGTAAAAAGGGCCTGTGTTTCATGTCTTAATAGTCAGCCGACATAATAACATCAGTTAACCAAATCAGTTTCTGTACTGAAGAGCCCAGATGACTTAAATTATCTTTAAAAGCCCTGCATCGCCTCCAACATGGGCTGCCAAGGATAGTGTGGATGTAGAGCACAGCTTGTTGCCAGAATGTAGTCATAATCTCAGAAACACTGAAGCACTTTGTAATCACTCCACAGAATAAATACTTCTTCAAAGTTCTGGGGGAAAAAGTCTGCAAGCACTAGCTTTTCTTGACGGCATTATCTCTCAACAAATGTGCGTTTCTCTGATATCTCTGCAGAACAAACACTTAAGCTCTTGACGGCTGTTTTTTTTCAAAGCTGAACATTTGGAGAAGAGGAGGAGAAGTGAGTTTAATTGCGTTAAAGGCAGGTAAGTATTCGGATGTGTTAGAGTGTGATAGCTCTAGTGGGTTGGAACCCCACTGCACACCCCCTCCCACACACACACACACACACACACACACACACACACACACACACATATGTCAGTTATTCGCAGAAAGAAACGTACTTTACACAAAACGCAGCTGAATATTTGCAAACTACAGTGATGTGCAGTGAAGTGTTGGCGTCCCTGGTAAAATTACATGTTAAAATACACATCCTCTTTACAGAGACACAATTCTGCACATTTTTAACGCACAAGTACTGTTTATTTACAGAATTAAATATATATGAAAATGTGGCCTGTGCAAAAGTTAAAGACTACACTGTAAAAAAAACCCACTAATATATAAATAACATTAATAGAGTAAACAGTGATTTTTCTTTGTGTTGACTCTGTATATGGATGACCAGTGTTGCTTGTCGTTCCCATCAATTCACTGGTTTGGGCTCAGTCAGTCCATTAGATGAAATCAGCTTCTGCTGATGGAGCTTCACACATTCATGCAATGGCTGGAGGCGTGGAAGATGCTGTTAGGTCTTGCATATTGTTGCTGCCAGATTAAAACATTTTCCAGACGGTCATTTTCTAGCAGAAGGGAAAAACAAAGCATAACCAACTTCCAATGTAAGTTAACACATCACAACATTTTTATGAGTCATATCGGGACTTTGAACACCAAAAAAATGAAGATACAATGTTTTTGTCATCGACAATATGCAAGCTTATTCACAGCTATTGAATGAGCTTGCCTTGTGTGTTAGCTTGCTTAATTGCATTTTTTTTTTTTAATCTATAATGACTTGCAATGTGCTTTGTGTTCTTTAGTTTTGCAATGCAACTTGAAGACATATAGGGAATGGAAGCTTATCATGTGTAGCTTAGCCTTTTGCAATAAAAGACTGCAGGCTTCTACAGTTTTTGACCCTGTATGACATACTATTGCACTAGAACAGACCACTATGAATACCTTTATGTTTTAATGGTTGGATAATTGACTAATTTTAAATTAAATTTTCAATTTTTAATTTCCCAAACACAAAATGAATGAGAATTCCAAATGTTTTCAGTACAATCAATAGGTGGCACTGTTTTGCATTTCTTCTCCCTATTAACCTTCATTACTTGTTAGCTATATTAGCCTTGTAGCTCTCATGCAAAGCAAAAGAAAAGCAGTGTAAGCATTGTCCTCTTGGACCCTGCCTACAAGAATGTTCTTCCATGTTTACAGTTGAGAGGTTGACCTTCGATGAAAGCTAGTAAAAAATCCAATTTAGCCTAACGAGAGACTGTAGCCCCTCAGTTTATGTAACACTACCTACATTTACAGTGTGTTATAAATGTACAGTCATGTTTAATTTGTATGTGTGAAATATCACACTGTTAGGATATGATGATGCTCTCTTCCCATTGCTCTTCACTCTCTTGACTAATGATTGTAGATCAACATCAAACTCCATCAGGACTGAAACATGTGGAGGACACCACAATCATAAAACTGATAGTCTAGATGCTGAGAGGTCAGCCTGCTAGAGCAAGGAAAATGGCCATGTTCTAAATGATAAAAATGATGACTACTGAAATGATCATCGATTTCAGAAGAGAGCTATCAATAAAAACACCTATCCTCATCAACAGCCAACCAATTACAAGAGCCGACTCCTTCATGTTGCTCAGCATATCGGCATCAGCAATAACCTGAAATGGGATCTCAATGCCAATGATCTAATGCAAAGTCCAACAGAGTCTCTACTTCCTGCTACAATGCTAAAAGCATCGTCAGGTATCGTCTCTTGGTCCAGTTTTCACCGCCATAGTCCAGAGCATCCTGTCATCCTGGGAACATGTCAAATCACACCATAAAGAAAACGGACATCACCAGAGCCCTGAAGATCATAGGCTGCACACTACCCACACTCTTAAGACTCCATACACACTTAATACAGCATCTCATGAGCAATCAAGATCACACATGACCCTCTCTTTGCAATTTTGTTTTCTTCAGCATCCGCCCTCTGGCTGTTGGCAGAGGCGGGCACAAATACATCAAAAAGCATCGTGTTGCAAATTACAAACACTTGCCATTATTTGTAACTTAAAAATAAAAAATACAGACAAAAGGATCTGCAAGACAGTTTTAGATGTTTTGCAGAGCCCTTTTGTAGCAGGAGCTTATTACAGTCAATACAGAGGCAGAGCGAGCTCATCTCCTACATTTCTAAGTCTGCTCTGATCATGTGAAGAAGTGTTAAAGTGTAAGATCCAGCACATTTAGTATAAAGAATGTACCCCCTTACACCACGGTCCAGTCTGCATCAGAACAGCTTCTTTCTGGTCACTGGTCATGAGGAAACAACCAGTTTACCCAGAGCTCCCTGGACCGAACAAGTTGGGCCATGTGAGGTTTGGCTATGTTTAGTGTTCTTACAGTGCATCTGGTGGTCAAGAGGTGGTCTTATTTGTGAATAAAATGACAGATTTGGTGATTTTACATTATACGTTTATTCAAGTGGATTTTGCTACAGTTTACTAGGGTGTCTTTAAAAATGCAAAATTTTAAAATTGAATAAAATGTAACACAGTTCAGCTAAAATGACAATAAAGGGTATGCACTGACACAATTTTCCTCTGGATCATGCTCTCTCAGTCAGAAGTAGTGGATAAAAATGCTACATGATTGCTATTACTAGGGGCAACTGCAAAACTGCGAGTAAAGATATATTCTTAAATTGAAGGCAATTGGACTCCACAGTGATTCTTCCCAAGAATCTGTTTTAATGTGAAGGGAATACACCAAGCACAGCCTGAAGGCTACAAGCTGTAAATGTCAGGAAGCCCAATCCCTGGCCTATAATAAGTAAATATTATAGACTAGAGAGGTATGAAAATGTGTATAAAACGTAATAAATGATGCATCAATCAAATGCTCATTCTTTGCTGGAGAAGATGGGTTGTGGCTCATCGCTTTGCCAAATTTCGAGAGAGAATTGTCAGTCAGTTAAAGAAGACCATATCTTAACACAAGATTACAAATAACTTTCACCATCTACAGTGCATAATATTGTGAGATTCAGTGAACCCATAGAAATCTCAGTCCATGTAGGGCAACGTGTGCTGTGGTCAGATGAGTTCACTACTTTCATTGTTTTAAGTAAAAACAGACATCGAGTGCCAAAGATGAAATGAGCCATACAGACTGTTATCAGCAAAAGGTGCAAAATCTATCTGTCATGGTTAGGGGGCACCAGTGCATTAGTGAATGTTGCTCTGATGCAAAAGTGTATGTTGGGATTTTAAAGAGACATTTGCTGCAATTAAGGTGATGTTTTTTTCCTGGGGCGTCACATGCTTAAACATGTCTTCATAGACACACAGTTTGAATGCTTGACTGGCCTGCCAGTGGTTCAGATCTGTCTCCTATTGAAAATGTATAGAGCTTCATAAAGAGAGGAGAATCAGACAACAGCCACCATAAACTGCTGAGAAGCTGAAGTCTTGTATCAAGCAAGAATGGGCAAAGATTTTACCTGCAAAGCTGCAACAATTATTCTCCTCAGTTCCCAATTACATTTAGAGTGTGCTGGCGGCATCAGATTGTAAATTAATAGTTAAAACCTCAACTCCAGTTCATTTAAGTGCACTGTTGATGTTATTTTTCTCAAAGGTGAACATCAGTAGTGAAGGAGACCAGTGTCCACATAATGTCTTGGGTTTTCTGTGTGGAAAGAGCTTAAGTTAACATGGTGGTCTACACTCCTAGCTCCTGTAGTGTGGCTGAAAGGGATTTGCTGAAGTTTTCTTTGACATACGTGCCACATACAGCAGAAACAGAGACCGGGGCCTGGGTGGGAAAGCCGAATGGAGAGAAGTGGGCTAGCTGACAAGATGCGTTTTTTTTTTTCCCTGTGTGTGTGTGGCTGAGTGGGGGGCAAACACACCGTTTCCCGTGACTGGAAGCAGTGAAGCTTTTGTCAGCATGATTGTGCCTACGCTGTCAGCCGAACGAAGGGATGACAGGATGGTCTCTCTTTTTTCTCTCCTCTCCTACACCCCCTCCCTTTCCACCCATCACCACAATCCAGGTCAAATGAGCTGCCTGCGTTTACACGAGTCCTGTTTGTGTGTGTGGCTGTGTGTGTGTAAGAGACAGAGATGGTTGCATGGTGACATGGCCTGTATCAGTAATGACATCTACTGTAAAAGTCCTGTCCAGGAGTATTATGTGTGTCTGTGTGTGTGTGCAGCCATATGTGTGTGTAACTGATGTATTGCTGGATTTCCTCGGGAAACCCTATGGCAGCTCACTGTAGCTCACAGGTGGCGCTGTTTCCCCGGCACCTTGGGAAAGTCTTTTTTCCCCACTTGCTCCATTACCAGAGCTCGGTTCCTCCTCCTTCTCTAGCCTTGATCTCAGTCAGTTTGTTCATATTTTGTTGACAATTCAGTTAAAATGTGTTTAAAAGAATATGGTGCCTTTCTCTGCTGGCAGCTCATGTCCAGGTGGTGCAAGAAGGTAATGGATGGGATTCCCACTTGGGCTTTCGTCAGGATCCCAAGTCTTCTCCAAAAGTTCATAGACTTACGTACGTACGTCAGATTGTAGATGCTAAATTGCTCCTTAGGTGTGACTGTGTGTGTGTGTGTTTGTGAGTGTTGGTTCATGTCCGTCACACTCCTGCCTCTGTGCTCTCTAGCAAGGCTGTTAAGGTGTGGTCTGCTGGCATCCTATTCACTTCCTTTCAGCCTGATCTACTTTCCCTGGGCTTCCAGTTGGCTTGTACTTCCCACAAGATCATCCATTAGTGGGGCCACCTGCTGAGTTTAGTTTAACCACCACAGACCATGTGCATCATATGCTCCCCACTTGTTTTGACCAGAAGAGCATGGGTTCCCCTTGGTTCCTCCAAAAGTTTCTTCCACCAGCTTAGGGAGTTTTTCCCCTTACATTGGCTTGCTCATTAGGACCATGGACCTGGATTCTATAAAGGTATTTTATGACAATGTCAGTTGTAAAAAGCTCCATACGAATACAATTGACTTAAGTTAGAATAAGTGGCTCAGAAAATGCATAAATGAAATATTATAGTAAGTGTATTGTCAATATTAGAGCATAAACCATATTTAAAAAAAGGAACTATTATGATATATACATATTCTGCATTAAATGTTATTTTACAAAGCCATTTTGCTCCATTGTGTTACTGAAATTCTCAATCTGATTGTTTTGCTACAACTATTTTAGCAAAATACAATAATAGAAAAAGGAATATTAATAACTGTTATGGTACAAATTGACTAATAATAAAAGTTCAATAACTTTTTGTAAAAATGACTGGATTGGTGCCAAACAGACTGGGCATGTAAATGCTTTTTTTATGTTCCTGCCTATAAATAAAACAACAGTCTATTTTGGCTTTAATATGGCTGTTAATGTTTGGGAATAATTGCATCTGGGAGTTTATGACAAACCAAACTCTTTGTATCTCATATATTAACTTAATATGAATGAATTCGTCTTCAAACAAGCGGTCTGCACTGAAGGTTCTGCTTCAGACGTCCAACTTTCATAAAAGCATATACTTCAAAAATGGGTGCTTTTTAGTGTAGAAGGATAATAATCCCATAAAAGGCAGTAAAGTTAGCTGCTTCTCCAGCACTGATTCACTCTGCCAGAGCCTTTTTGCATCCAGAGCTCCACTCGAATAGCCAATCCTTTTAAGGACAGATCTCACTGATGTGGGAAAAGTCATCACAGTAATATAAGCCATGCACGTTTTCCATCCCAGCCAGAATGATATCCTTTAATTTTAAGAATATGGGTGGAATTTGCCCCCTATGTCCCCAGCCCACCCAGTTTTGTGCCGGTGTTCTAGGGTTGTTCTACACATGCTTCCTTGGTTATGCTCCACACCTCACCACGGTTATGGTTCTCCTGTTTCCATGGTTACAACTTCATATAATCCACCCAGACCTCCAAACCCGCACGGACTTCTAAAACTAAAATGACCTCCTTGTCATCTTGAGGCTTTGTAAAAGGCAAGTTTTAAACACCCTTGAAGAAGAAGAAGTGGACTTTATTACATTAATAAATGATTTAAAGTGCACAAAGGATACCAAAAGTGTTCATACTCACACACACAGTCTCACCTAAGGGGGCATGAAGCATGGAAAACACAAAGGACCATGGACCAGGTGCTACCCATTGCTCCACCAGTATGGATGGTGTTTCTCCAGAACATCTGTTGCTAGTACACCAGGGTTCCATACTAAAACGCTAGTCAACTGGTCTGTGAGACTGCAGAGCCCCATAGCTGCTGTTAAAGAGCAGCAGATTCAGAGCAGCAGTTTTAGGCCAGCGAGAATATAAACAGTGAGTGTCGAGCCCTAAAAGTTAAAAATCTAGTGTTTATGACACTAGTGCTGTTTTATTACAGTTTTAGACAATATATATATCAGAAATCCCCCTAAAACCACTGACAAAATGATTAAAGTGTTGGTCTCCCCCCCAGGAGGGCTGCTGTTGTGTTCTAGTTATTCATTTGACTTTTATGCTGGATTTGAGTGTTTTTTTTATTTTTAATTTTTAATGTCAAGCCTTTCAAAGTGTAACATTCCAAATCACAGCAGTGTGATGGTAAATGGGCTAATGCCTTGTAGGTAGTGGTGTTACACTCAAATTCAGTTTGCAATATACTCAACTTCTTGAATTTGAATCGAGATGAAAGACACCGTACACTTTCAGCTGGACCAGTCACCCTAGACTTACATTACTCATGGTTCCTCTTATGCGAGAAAGTACTGACCCTAAAGAAGGAGCTAACATGTTCCTCAAAACACTGGTTTAATCATTCTCAGTTCCTGCAGTGCAACAACGCAAAAGGGGGAATTTTCTGAAAAAAGTTCCTCCTGTTGGAAAGTGCTGATGTTCATGTTTTCGCACTGCGATATTGCAAGTTTTCAATGCATTGCATCACCCGTACTCACAGGTGTACTATTTTAATCTATTTTTTTTCATTTAACTTGCTGTTTTTTGCCTCCTGTTGTTGATACCCCCCAAACCCCCCACCCTCCCACACTGTCAAATCACATTTGCACCCTGGACCTGTGTGCGGTGTAACCATGGAAACAGGTGTATTCCCATTGATCTATATATTGGTGGTGCAGTTGCTTTTCAGATGGAAGTTTATCAGTGAGTCTGGGTTTCAGTTCCATTTCAAGCACCTGGCTGATGACAACAGGACGATGCTTGCAGTTATTACACATTTACACACTGGAGATATGAGAGGAATCTACACCAATCAGCCATAACATTTACACCACTGACAGGCAGAGTGAATCATTTTGACAATCTAGTTATTTCATTACAATGGCACCTTTCAGTGGGGTGGGATATATTAGACAGCAAGTGAACAGTCAGTTCTTGAAGTTACTGGAAGCAGGAAAAATGGATGAGCGTAAGGATCTGAACCACTTTAACAAGGACCTCATTGTGATGGCTAGACAACTGCGTCAGAGCTTCTCCAAAATGGTAGGTCTTGTGGAAAGTTCCAGACATGCAGTAGCGAGTACCTACCAAAAGGGATCCAGGGAAGGATCAGTGAATTAATGACCGGGTTATGAGCACCCAAGGCTCACTGATGCATGCACTCATCCCACTGAAGAGCTACTGTGGTTTTAAAAGTGAGTTCTGACTCTGATAGAGAGGGATCAGAACACACAGTGCACAACAGTCAGAGCTGCTTCAGCAACATGAGGGACCTCCTCAATATTAGGCAGGTGATGTTAATGTTCTGGCTTATTGGTGTATATACATTGAAAAGAATTTAAACAACTAAGACATGTTTAAAACAGCACCTATGGAGCAGCAAACTAGAACAGTACCTTGCTCAAGGGTACCTCAGTGGAATGATGGATGACACTATTTTAAGGTTTACATCTTAACGAAACCATGCAGTAGAAGGATATTTGTAAGCAAACTAAGAAATGTTTTAATTTGTGTTGTTAAGATCTTTAAACCAGTTATTAGCTATTCATTAGCTCTAATCTATCAGTTGTAGGCCTGAAATGTCTGCCCTGCATAAATCAGGGAATAGAAAGAGATGATAATCACATCTTCACAACTAATAGTAGACCATCAAATCCACACTGCTCTACTTCATGAATGTGTCTCTTTGTTTTCTGCCTAATGCATTTAAATTGTTCATGATGGTGTGTTCTTCACATGAAAAAACAGAATTTGAGCAACATAGTGCTTTTTATACATATTTTATACACGACGGGAAATTCTGGGACGTTTCCTTTTTTTAAATTAATAATATGGTTTTTGCTCTAATATGGACAATATACTTACTATAATATTTCATGTATTTATTTTCTGAGTTAAGTCTTTTTTTTTGTAAAACTGACATTGTCACAAAAAGTTGCTTTACAGAATCCAGTTCCAAGGCCCTAAAGAGTAAGCTAATGATGACATATGTAAGGGAAAATCTCCCTAAGCTGGGGGAAGAAACCTGTGGGGGAACCAAGATTTTTTACAGGAGCTTACTGTAAATTTTACAGTAAAATGTTAAGAATGGACATTTGCTCCTAGAATTCGTAACCAAACGCAATCATACAGTGTCCCGATCAGTTCAGTGTAAAAGTAATAGTTGTTTATGGGATGTGATTATCAGGAACATAGTGTGCAAAAGTCTTTGGCCTCTTTGCAAATAGTGTGCAGACATGTGCTGTAAGCAGAAAGTGTCTTTCTGCAGCGAAAACACATGAACATTAGAATCATTGCAGTAAAACAATAAAACAGTAAAGCAGCAAAGCTGATCCAGATGAGCTGTTGTGTGTAAACAGTAGTTGATGTGTGTGATCTGGTTTAAAGACACAGGTTTGGCTTCAGATTTCTCCTCCATGCCTCCAGTCATTTCATAGATGTGTGAAGTTTCATCAGCACCTGATTCATATAATGAAGGACTGATTGATTGCACAGTACTGTATATTCTTGACATGACTGAGTGACCATTTCTAGCTTTTTGCCAGTATCGTTCGCTGTGAACTCAGATAATTATGACCGGTTTAAATTCCCTGATAAATGCATCAAATGTTTTTCTAGTGTTCAAATCTTATAGGTACATTAATAGCTTTTTAACAAGTGATAATATGCCAGACATAAAATAGGGCCACCAAATATGACAAGATTGTGGTCTGTTAAACTGCTGTTGGTGCTGTTAAGTTTGTTGCTGGAGTTTGTTTTGTCGGTTTGTTGAAGGAATGGGAATGGCATCATCCACCATCTTTAAAAATTGATGTTGTTAAAAAAGAGAAATTGAAATCCCTTGGGTAGAAACCTGTACAGTGTATCTCTATCTCTCTCTCTCTCTCTCTCTCTCTCTCTCTCTCTCTCTCTCTCTCTCTCTCTTTTTTTTCTCTCTTTCTCTCGTATAAGTGAAATTAATGTTGATGGTGTTGGGTGAGTATCTTCTCTCAGCCAGCCGTCTCTGTCAGCGCCAAGAATTGAACATTAACTGCCAACAAATGATGAGCTTCACATTTCCCATCATAATACTACAGATAAGAGGCTGTTATGGCTGAAACAGGAGTGCACTCTCTGTCCATAACACACACACTCAATCACATTTGGTTTTAGACCTGCCCAGAACAAGGTGTCATAAATTTGCCTCCTACACACACACACACACACACACACACACACACACACATGAACACACACACAGTATTGTACTATACAAATGTCTTATGCACTTATACAAATAGAAACCTTAATTCCAGAAAGGTTTTTGTATTTCATTTACAATTATTATTTTTGAATACATAAATTCAGCACAGTCAAAAAAGTTGGGACAGATAAAATAAGAGTGAAAATTGTAAAGAATATTACACTGTTTTGAAACATTCCACAATAAGCAGGTGAGCTGGTAACAGATGAGGAACATCCACCAAAGGCTCAGTCTCTGCAAGCAAAGATGGTTCATGACAGTCAGCTCAAAAAGAACATTTCTCAACACTAAAATCGCAGAGAATTGAGGTGATTCATCATCTACAGTACATAATATTGTGAAAAGATACAGGAAATCTAGAGAAATCTCAGAACTCAGTACAGAAACCACTGTTGAATGTGTGTGACTGTCACGAATGTGGGGTGTCTAGAAGCAGGTGCAGGCTTGCAGTATTGCATTATAGTGCAATATAATGGATTTATTTAAAGAAAGTAATATTAAGAAACAAACAAGACAATTGAGTGACATCAACAGAGAAGAGACAAATACTGAGGCAAATACAAAAGGTTAAATAGGGAAACAAATGAGAAACACCTGTCATGGAAGGACACTAATGAAACAAGGGGCAGGTGTGCGAGGCGGGACTAGGGCATGGCTAACCGACACGAGACAAGGAAAGCACATGGAAAAATCAAAACAAAACATGGACAGGGACACGTGGCACGCCAGACGTCACAGTGGCATTCAAGTCTTCAGAAAGCACTGCATGAGAATCCGCCATGCTGCTATGGCAAATATAGCAACATGGGCTCAGGGGGACTTCAGAAAACCACTGTCACTGAAAAGGTCTAATAATTAAAGATACTATTAAAGACAGTAATATCAAGTGATTCTTTAACATAACTGACTTAAACCAAGTGGCATTAATAGAACAATCATTTTAAGTTAAGCTCAGTGAACATTTCAAAATGCATTTGACCAAATAATTGACCAGAACACTAAAAAGTTAATGTTTTGCCTAATAAAATTAAGGCTAAATAAAGTGAATTAAGCCTTGGCCACACTCTTCAAACTTTTGCAAATGTCTGAATAAAGTACTTATTTATGTTATTACAAACATGCTACCTGTATGCTGTAAAAAGCAATCAGCTTTACAGGACATCCATCCATCCATTTTCCAACTGCTTCTTCCGTTTCTGGGTCACGGGGAAGCTGGAGCCAATCCCAGCTGCCTGTGGGCCTAAGGCAGGGTACACCCAGGACAGGAGGCCAACCCATTGCAGGGCAACACACAGACAGACAGACAACCATCCATACACACATTCACACCTATGGGCAATTTTCCAATCCAATCAACCTACTGCAGCCTTTTGGACAGTGGGAGGAAAC
>JBBPDA010019406.1:0-15941 GCA_037974385.1 Arnoldichthys spilopterus | reverse complement strand
AACCACACACTTGATCTAATTCTGACCTTAGGTATTAATATTGACAGCATAGCTATTCTTCCCCAGACCACAGAAATATCTGATCAATACCTCATCATATAGATCTGGATAATTTAACTTACTACTTAGAAAACACTCTTCTCTATACACTCATACAATGTGGCCCCTTTAAAGGGTGTAAGAATCAGGCAAAAAAAGCTTGTTCCATGGTTTAGCAATCAAACGCGCACATTTAAGCAACATGTAAGGCAGCTAGAGCGTAATTGGCGACAGACCAAACGAATCATTCCATGAAGCCTGGAAAGAGAATCTCCGAGAATAGAACAAGATACTTAAACTAGCATGCACAGCCTAGCTCTCTTATTTAATCCAACAAAGATAATCCCAAACTGCTATTTAATAAAATTTCCAAACTAACTAACAACCAGGGATGTGCTTAATCTCAAACACCTGCAGTTTACACTAATGATGATTTTATGGCCTTCTTTAACAATAAAATTAAAACCATCAGAGATGAAATTTTAACCCCACCAAGCTTACTGTCTGTCTCACCTGACTTTAAAGAAGAAAATACAGTTACAGCAGATTTCATCAAAATCTACCAGTTACCCTACAAACTTATTAAAAGAAATCTTACCAGCAATAATTGGGCCTCTTCTGGCAATTATAAACCCCTCACTCAGCCTTGGGTATATACCATTTAAACTAGCTATCATTAAGCCACTGATCAAGAAATCCAATCTTGACCCATGTATTCTGTCAAACTATAGACCAATCTTCAATCTGCCTTTTATGTCCAAGGTCCTAGAAAAAGTTGTTGCCCAGCAGCTATGCTCATTCCTGCACAAAAATCACATTTATGAAAGCTTTCAATCTGGATTTTGGCCATATTACAGTACTGAAACAGCCCTAGTAAAAAATAAATAAACATTCTTCTACTGTCCGCTGACAAACGCAGTATATCTTTTCTGGTTGTGCTTGACCTCAGTGCTGCATTTGACACCATAGACCAGTCTATTTTACAACCCCAAATCAGAAAAAGTAGGGACATATAGAAAATGCAAACAAAAAAAGTAGTGATTATTAAATTTACTTTCGCTTGTATTTCATTGCAGACAATATGAACACAAAATATGTCATGTTTTGTCTGGTTAACATTTCATTTATAAATATACATCCTTTCCTTTCATTCAGACCTGTAACACATTCCAAAAAAAGTTGGGACAGTAAAGCATTTACCACTTTGTAATGTTGCCATTCCTTTTCACAACACTTAAAAGAGACTGAAGACACCAAGTGATGGTGTTTCAGGTGTAATTCTGTATGGGGTCATCGTTGTCACATTTTGTGCTTCAAAATGCGCCACACATTCTCTATTGGAGACAGGTCGGGACTGCAGCCAGGCCAGTCAAGTACCTGTACTCTCTTCCTCTGTAGCCAGGACTTTGTAATGTGTGCAGAATGTGGTTTTACATTGTCTTGTTGAAATATGCATGGGCGTCCCTGCAAAAGATGTCTTCTTGAAGGCAGCATGTTGTGCTCCAAAATGTACTTTTCAGCATTAATGGTGCCATCACAGAAGTGCAAGTTACCTTTGCAAAGGGCACTGACACAACCCCATACCATGACCAACCCTGGCTTTTGGACTTCTTGTTGGTAACACTCTGGATGACACTTTTCTTCTTTCGTCCGGAGCACACAACATCCATTCCTCAAAAAAATCCCTAAAATACGAATTCATCTGACCACAGTACACGTTTCCACTGTGTGATAGTCCATCCCAGATGCCTCTGAGCCCAGAGAAGTCGACGGCGCTTCTGGACACTGTTAACATAACTTCCTTTTGGCACAGTACAGTTTTAACTGGCATTTGTGGATGTAACTATATATTGCAGTACTTGACAGGTTTGCCAAAGTAGTCCTGAGCCCATGTTATGATTTTGCTTATAGATAAATGAGGATTCTTGATGCAGTGCCACCTGAGGAAACTGAGATCACAGTTGTTCATCTTAGGCTTGCGCCCTTGTCCTTTATGCACTTATATTCCTCCAGATTCCTTGAATCTTTTAATTATGTTATGCACTGTTGAAGGTGAAATTTCCAAATATCTTCATATCTTTTGGGGAACATTGTTTTAAAAATTTCCATAATTTTCTCACATATTTGTTGGCAAACTGGCGATCCTTGGCCCATCTTTGCTCCTAAAGCACTAGACTTTTCTTGGATGCAGCTTTTGTACCAAATCATAATTACAATCACCTGTTGACATTATCTGTTTCACATCATTATCTAACCAATTTACCTTATTGCTAGCCCTAAATTGCTCCTGTCCCAACTTTTTTTGGAATGTGTTGCAGGTCTAAATGATGAAAGGTTGTATATTTACAAAAGAAATAAAGTTGACCAGACAAAACATGAAATATTTTGTGTTCATATTGTATGCAATAAAATACAAGTCAAAGTAAATTTAGAAATAACTACTTTCTTTTACTATTAGCGTTTTCCATACCTTCCCAACTTTTTCTGATTTGGGGTTGTATTGAATAGACTATAGGACATGGGTGGGATCACTGGAACAGCCTTATGTTGTTTTAAATTGTTTCTGACTGCCCTTTTGCAATTTGTGAATGTGAATGGTGAGCCCTCACCTCATACAAAAGTAATGTATGGAGTCCCACAAGGTTCAGTCCTAGGACCCTTATTATTTACATTGTATATATGAAAGTGAAGTGAAAGTGACTCTTTGTCATTGTGAACACACTCAAGCACCTTGCTCAAGGGTACCTCAGTTGTGCCCAGTCTGGGACTCAAACCTGCAACCTTCAGGTCCCAAAGGCAGTGTCCTAACCACTAGGCCACCACTGCCATATGCTCCAACTGGGAGCAGTTATCTGCAAACATAGGATTAGCTTTCACTGCTACTCAGATGACACACAGCTATATGTTTCATCCCATCCAGATGACAAACTTAAATTGAGCAAGATAGAGGACTGTGTGCGTGATTTGATCTGATTTCCATGGGCAGCTGGTTCCAGCAATGGGCTGCATAATGATTAAATGCCATTTTACCCTGTTTGCTTGCAACCCTCCGCACCACTAGCTGAGCATCTTCTGCTGATCTAAGAGCTCTTCCAGGCTGGTATTTATCAAGCATTTGACTACTGAAAAAATCCTACTATTAACATAAAAAGCCATACATGGCCTTGCCCCTGAGAACCTTACTGAACTTATCTCTCATTATGTACCTTCACGTCCTCTTAGATCGCAAGGTGCTGGCTATTTACTAGTTCCCAGAATCCTTAAAAATACAGCAGGGGGAAGAGACTTCTTATACAAAGCCCTCCAGCTGTGAAATAATCTTCCAGCTAGTGTTCGGGACTCAGACACAGTGTCTGTTTTCAAGTCTAGGTTAAAAACATACTTGTTTAGCCAGGCGTTTGCTAATTTAAAAATTCCCTATTAGATGGACGTCACAGAGTCAAGACTCATGGGCATGATGTTTGATGACAGTGGAGCGAGGGGGTGCTAGTGTTACAGGATGCTCTCATGTCTGTGATCCCCCTCACTCTGTCCCTTCTAGCTAGGCTGTTATAGTGAGGGCGGCCGGACCGCACTCCTTCTGTTTATTTTATACCCTTGTCTCCGCCTACTTCTGCGGTCTGGCCACTAGGTGGCAGTATGTTTCTCTAGTACTGTGAGAATATGTATCTCAGAGAGTAAGATTGTTTCTGTGGAGCACACAATTTTTAACTTATACAGCTGGAGTTCCGCAAGAATCCAGTAATAGCTCTTCTGACTCATATTCATATTTGACTATCATCAGCGGGGGGAGCTGCCAACCATGCTTTCAGCCTGACTGACCTTCATCACGGTCCACCCGCACACAGAAAACAATCACCTAGGCTCCCAGCCAGCCTATAGTCCTACTACATCAGGACTATAGGAGCTGACACATATGGACTGAACTAATGCTGCCTTCATAAACTGAAACTGTCTCCCATCTTGCAACTGTTTATTTTACTGCTGTCCGGTGTCGACCAGAGAAGGATGGGTTCTCCTACTAAGTCTTCGTTTCTCCCAAGGTTTCTTCCTAAAGCTCAGTGAGTTTTTCCTTGCCTTGCTCATTAGGGTCTCAGACCCAGATTTTGTAAAGCAGCTTTGTGACAACATCTGTTGTAAAAAGCGCTAAATAAATAAAATTGAATTGAATTGAGTTTGTAGAATTTGAAGTTCTCAGACCGTGCTATGCTTCTCTGCTGTTCAATAGATATTTCTACGCAACTATAGCATCCTTGCTGCATTGTGCTTCATGCTGGAGTCCATTTCATCTATTGTGCAATTTGTAGGGGCCTCCCCTAATTAAGCTGCTGCTAAGTGCAAGCTGCTAAATCATGAGCAGCAGCTAACATTTTCTGTTGTTTGTTTTATAAATATGTATTTGGCCACATCTCCACTGCAGTATGTTTAATTGTTGGACTCTGGCTAACTATAATATTGTGCTGTGGCTGTACTTTAGATTATTTATTTTAATTCATTTATTAAGGCTTCTTTTAGATTGCTTCTCCTTGGCTCTTTTTATGGTCATTTTTACTTTCCTTAAATGCTTTAAAAAAAAGGCTTTTTTTACATTTATCAGTCTGCCCAGGTTTGAAACTGATGGTGTTTACCTTTAAGACAGAGACCTTGACTCTGTATTGGTCATTAAAATCCTAGGTACTTTGTACTAAGTTTTTTATTTGCCTTGGACATTATGTAACCTTACAAAACAACTCTGATACTGATCCCCTAATGTGCACAGGATTATGTCTGTAAATGAGCATTTAACACTTATCCTAATACTGGTCATATTTTCCAGCAATATTTATGTTCACCCCCCTTAATAACAATCCTGTCCTCCCAAATACTACCCTAAAAGCTTGTTGCCCAAAATGTATCAGCCTAGAGTATGGGTTAATAGATCCAAACCAGAAATAGCTGAAGTTTACGAAAATTGGTTACGTATATCAATGTCTTATAGTGACTTGAATTTATCAGATTATATTTACATTTACAGCCTTTGGCAGATGCTCTTACCTAGAGCAACGTACATGGGTTTCTTCTAGAAAACCTGTCACACAGGTAAACTTAGACTTGAATTAAGAGCTGCTAGTCAACCAAGATTATACCTGATCTGATGCTAATCCTTTACATAGAGAAAGGTTTTTTGTTTGTTTGTTTGTTAGTAGAAAGTTTATTGTTTCTGTAGTTATTGTTCTAAGTGCTCTGTGACGAGGTGGGTCTTCAGTTGCTGTTTGAAGACAATGAGGGACTCTGCAGTTCTAACTGTTAGGGGAAGTTCATTCCACCACTTAGGAGTCAAAACTGAGAAGAGCTTTAATGTCTGTCTTTGATTTTGGGGTGGGGTGGTGTGCAAGAACTTTGGTTTGTTGAAGACCAGACGTGCTGCTGCATTTTGTATTAGCTGTATAGGTCTTGTGGCCTTCGGAAAAAGACCAGCCAGGAAAGAGTTGCAGTAGACCAGTTTTTAAGTGAGTGGATGAGGATCTAAGTAGCGCTGGTGGTAAGGAAGGGACATATTTTCCTGAAGTTGTAGAGAAGCTACCGGCTTGTTCAGGTAAGGTTATTAATGTGAGATGAGAATGTAAGATTCAATTCCCAGATTCTGTGCTTCTATTGTGGAAGTGATTGCTGCGGTGGAAGGTGATGGCAAGGTCAGGTTGTGGGGATGTGTCCCCTGGGATGTACAGGAGTTCATTCTTATTAATATTTAGTTTAAGATAATGAGCTGTCAACAAGCTGAAGATGTCATTTGGATAGAATGCAAACCACTGCCAGGCAGAACCAATGATTCCAGGTATGTTGAGGGAAACGAGGGGGATTTTGTGGTTGAAGGTAGAAAAGGCTGCCAAAAGGTCCAGAAGAATTAGTTTAGAAGACAACTTTGCTGATTTGGCTTTGTAAAGTTCCTCTGTGACAGCCAGCAGTGCAGTTTCTGTTGAATGTGCTGCTTTGAACCCAGACTGCCTTGGGTTATGAAGCCTGTTTTGGGATAAAAATAGGTTTAGCTGATTATACACAGCACATTTTAGAACTTTAAAGAGGAATGACAAAAGAGATACTGGCCTGTAGTTGTTAACATCACTGACGTACAGGGCTTCTTTAGGATGGAAATGACTACAGCTGATTTGAAGGCAATCAGGACATAGCCAGTTGTCATTTAGCTGTTAATAATGTGTGTGATGAAAGGAAATGTAACATGCTGGCACCGTCGCCAGCACAAGAGGTTTCAGATTTTCAGAAGTGCAGGGGAGAAGATTCCTCCCCCCCTTTCACATCAGCGAGGTGGTGAAGGGTGTGTCAGACTGGATAAGTTTTTTGGTACTACACCATTGCCAGAAAGAAGGTGGGTAAACCACTTTCCAGTGATGCCAGATGTAAACACTGCATTGTGTTTGCTAACTGTGCACATTTAGCAAAGCTTTGAAGATGGTAAATGGGGCAAAGGGCCTGCTCTGGGAAATGCAGACAAAGAGACTTTTGGATGAGGACAAAAACAACAAAATCTACGGCTGTGACTGCAGGGCGAAGTGCTGTGAGTATGGGGCTGCTAGAGCATGCGAGACAAGAATGCGACTCCTCTGCAAGAACAGGAAGTGTGCCTCCCATGCCACAGCCCACAGCACATGGGAGTCTGCGAGGAACATATGCAGGCCTCCCATGCCACAACGGACTGCACTCAGGAGCACGCAAAGCCAATTGTGAGCCTCCCTGGTGCAGCAGGCGCACTTGCTAACCGGAAATAAACAGAACCACCTGCTACTGGGAATAACTGGGTGCTAGCCCTTCTAAGGAAGAAGACCAGAGGATATGGTAAGATAGTTGATGGGATAGGATCAAGTGGGGATGTGGTAGGGTTGCAGGTTTTTAGAAGTTAAAGAATATACTCAGAGGAAAGTGAAGTAAAGCAAGTGAGTTGGGGGAGAGAGTCTGGGAGGGTTATATTGGACTTCTCGCACCCTGGTCACATCCTTTTTCAACTCCTCCCCTCAGGCAAACGCTACAGGTCCCTGCTCACCAAGACTGTCAGACACAGGGGCAGTTTCTTTCCTCAGGCCATCGCCCTCATGAACAGCTGACAGTACAGCTCACATCACTTCACTTCAATTAATGATACTGCCCACTGGATACTGCACAGCTCACTTTACAGCTCACTGTACAGACTCACTCTGTATATTGTACACATACTGTATATTGCGCTATTTATTTTATACGGTATAAGCACACATAAAAATGTCTACAAGCTGCACTACAACCGCACCCACATGGCACATCGTACCACATGTACTGAACCACAAAAGGATAATGTATATTGTGTATACAGCATCTTGTGTACATTAGAGTATATCATACATTGTGTCAAGTGCACCTTAAGTTTGTATATTGTCTACTATGTTTCATATTGTACAGTTTGTTTGTTTGTTTGTTTGTTTGTTTGTTAAATACTAGAGAAACACCATTGGCCGGAAACAAATTTCTTGTGTGTGCAAACATACTTGGCCAAAACTGATTGTGATTCTGATGATCCTAATATACTCAGTAAGGCAACATTGATTGATGTGATTTTTACTAACTCTCCACATTTGTACCATTCTGTGGTGTTCTGTATGTTGCATTTTATTACATGTTTTTATTGTATTTTAATGGTTTTATTGCATGTGGCAATGCTAATTTTTTTAAAAACACCTGGTCCATTTAGTCGAAAGACTTCTCTAAAAATTTAATACCCATGCCTTTTTACATGACTTGGCTGGAGTAAACTTCAGACTGTGAAAGATGCGTGGAAGTTTTCATTGAGAAATTAAGAATAACAGCCAAAAATCACTGTAACAGCCCATGGTTCTCTTGTGATTTGGCACTGTTCTTACAGGAAAAAATTACTACCTGGAACAAAGCACATCAGATTGGATGCCAAGGTGACACTCACATTCCATCAAATTTGGAAAAAGGTAAAGCAAGAAGTGGCAGTTTCTTTCCTCAGGCCATCGCCCTCATGAACAGCTGACAGTACAGCTCACATCACTTCACTTCAATTAATGACACTGCCCATTGGATACTGCACAGCTCAATTTACAGCTCACTGTACAAACTCACTCTGTATATTGTACACATACTGTATATTGCGCTATTTATTTTATAGGGTATAAACACACAATGTCTACAAGCTGCACTACAATAATCCAATTATTTTAAATATACTATTTTATATATATTTGTACAGAGTGGCTTAAGAAAACAGTATAGCAGTTAGAAAACAAATATTCTGCTTTGCTGTTTTTAGTTAAAGCAAATGTCATGCTGCCAGATACAAATTGTATGGCTGACCTTTTTTAAACAACATTTTACAAGCTGCTTGCAACTGTTTCCTCTAATCCATCTCATACCCATTGTGCCTTTTGTTCTTTACCTGTATCTTGTTCATATGATGCACCTCACAGGTTTTCTTTTAGCCTGTTGAGGAAAGAGATATTTCAAAAATACTGCTTTTATCAGATCCCAAAAAGCCAGTTGGGTCAGATGATCTTGTTTTTTTTTTTTTTTTTTTAAATGCAATCATGGTCACTGCAGCTCCATTAACTGTTATTTTTAATCTTTTGGTTTGTATTGTTAATTTATCTGCTGGCTATATGTGAGCTATTGTCCTCGTTTTAAGGTTGGTGATCAAACATAGTTAAACAGGCTTATAACAATTTTATCTTGCTCATTTAACCTTTTAGAGGTTTGTCAACAAGCAGCAACCTAGAAATCTTGAGGAGCAAAGTATTTTTCCTTCAGTCGAGTTTTTGTCCAAGCCATGGATGTGTTACTGTTGTCTTGAAAGTCTTAAATTATGTAACCAGCTGCAGAACTCAGGGGGTACATCACCTGGCTATTCATCCAGTCAATTGCCATTTCAAGACTGGACTATTGCAACTCTCTCCTGCCTGGTCTTCCTCTGAATGCCACAAGACCTCTATGCAGCAGCATATCTGGTTTTCAATACACCAAAATTCTCACACAGCCCTTCACTGGCTTTCTGTGGCTGCCTGCATCAGATTTAAAATGCTGATGCTTGCTTACAAATCTAAAAATTGTCCAGCCCATATTTACCTATGTGCAATGATTAAACCATGGACCACAGCTCGCTCTCTAAACATGGCAATGACAAAAGTGATGACTATGGTTTTCTGAGGGCTTGTAGGTCACACATATTCAACAGTGGTTTCTGGCGTCCTACATGGACTGATTTCTTTAAATTTCTTCAGTCTTTTCACAAAATAATCTACTGTAGATGATGTTTTGAACTTGAACTTGAATATTCTGTAAATTTTTGCTCTTATTTTGCCCCAAACAAACTTTTTTGAGTGTGTTGCCGGCATCAAAATAATAGTATTGTCAGCTAAGCTATTAAAAGTCAATTATTCATACTCCTACAGTGTCAGTTAAATAAATATTCAAGAGAATTTACACATTGCAGATCTTTGTTGTTTTCCACATCTTACAAAATGTCCCAGGGTTTCTGGAAAGGAGGTTTGCAGTGCCTATGCTGTTGGGATGCTGGGATATTTTGCAATGTTAATATACTACAGCTTGCGCCAAGTGCCATAAATGCTATTTTGAGGTTTGTAAACACTATTTCAGAAATGTAGGAGAAACGTAAATGGAAAGCTTGCTCTCAGGCCATGCAATTGTGATCATATTTATATGAGGACAACAGTAAAGCAATACTCTATTATATTTGACATGTAGATATTGTCCTCAGTGCACTGGAACAATAACTACATGTTGCAACATAACTAGCAAACTTACAAACAAATAAACATAATTTAAAAAAATATTTTCTATTTAAAGGATTAGCATCAGTTTAGGTAGAATCTTGGTTAACTAGCAGCTCCTAATCTACGTCTGGGTTTACTGGTATTACAGGAGCAATACCACACCTACTGTTGGAGTGTGAATTGCATAGTTACATGATTGTTTACAGTATTATATATATGAATTAATAACATATCATTTTAATTTTTTTTTAAAATATCACTTTTATCTTCAGTACCACTATACTGTTACACACCTAATGATAACATGAAAAAAAGACATTTGTACAGTAAGTAACAAAAATTATTGTTCTGTCTACTGGTAATTAATTAATTCAGAATATTCAGTCAACCAAATCAATCTCTTCTGCTATTTACTAAAAATACTTAAAAGTAATTATATAATAGTATTTAACATATTTAACATTTAATATAACATTATTTACTTAAGAAATTCAGAGTAGCAAACATAGATACTTGTTGTTGCTCCACCAATACAGTTTTTCTGCTAAACAAATATATATCTGCATTTAAAGTGAGAAGACTCTGTCACATCTCATTCGTGCCACGTTCCTGTTTGTTTGTGTTTGTGTTTTCATGTGCTTTCGTTTCACATGTCTTGTTTGTTTATGGCCTTTGTTTACACCTATGTCTCTGCCTTTGTCACCTCATCCTTGTGTCTATCCCCTCATATGTTCAGGTTTTCATGATTTTGTGTCTCTTTATAGGCTTGCGTGTTTGTCCTTGCCTAGTCAGTTCTCTGTAATACTTCTGCTTGTTTTCATGTCATGTTAGATCCCTGTTGTAATCTGTTGTCCATGCTGTTATCCTACGTGTATTTTCTTTCAGTTACCCTGTATATAACTGTATTATCTTTAGTCTATGTTAGTTCTAGTGTTAGTCTATTTGTGTAACAAGTCTCATTCAATACCACAACCATACATCTGCTTCAAACAACCACACATCCTTACAGACTCTCTCTGTTTAAACATATTTCACCAAGATGTTCTGGCCCAGCTTTAGTGTGAGTAGCTTATCTCACATTAGCAGCAAGGTCAGTTGCCTGAAATGTTGCTGCCACCAAAAAGAATCTCCTTGCCAGAAGCCACCAAGTGAAGGGAGACTTTTCTTTAATTAAACATCAAAGGCCAGACTGCTCAGTGTGAATTTAGGATGTGTATGTGCACTCGAGCACTCTGTTAACTGTTTGGGGTATTTGACCACAGAAATCACTGTTAAGTTATTTGTGATGCTGCAGTCAAGGAAACCAATCAGAAAACCGATCAGGCTAAACATTTTGGAAAATGCCACTAACAGTATATTACATTTTGCAGCTGGTACAATTATTGACCTTTGTGTGGTGTACAGATCTGGAGGAGCTGTTTTTGATGTTTTGATGTTTTTACTAGAACCAGAAGATATGATATATATATATATATATATAAATACTATTATAGCTCTTTAACGCACTACATGGTATTGCACCACAATATCTGAGTGAACTCTTGGTCTCTTATGATCCACCACACCTACTTATATCAAAAGATGCAGGCCTTTTGCTGGTACCCCACGTTGCAAAGGTCACAGCAGTATATACCAGTGATCCTACCTGTCCCATCTTGATTGCCTACTTCTGGTTGAAGTTTTTACGCCTTTTAATTCACTCACTCCTACAGAGAGCCCATATGGACAGCCCAATGCTATGCGATGTCGACCAGAGGAGGATGGATTCCTATTCTGAACCTTGGTTTCTCCCAAGGTTTCCTACTACAGCTTAGCAAGTTTTTTCTTGCCTCTTTTGCCTTTCGCTTGCTCATTAGGGACTCAGACCCAGATTGTGTAAAGCTGTTATTTAATACTCTGTAATTTAAAACTGTTTTGTTTTCAATATTTTTGACATATTAACTGAGCTAAGTGTTCTATTGAAAGATTAAACAGATTGTGGGCAACCTTGCCTCGAACCCCAAAATATACCAGATGTTTCAGAGGACATTCTTCCAGTGTTGACTATGGCTTATGGATTTGCATATCAGAATCATGAATCATTCTAATGATAATAGGGCCAAATTTAAATTTAATTACCCATGGCATTTATTAGTGAGATGGGGCAGTAGTTAGCACATTTAAAAAGGATCTTTGCCTGGTTTTGGGAGTAGAGTTATGAGCACAGTATTTAAGTCTTTAAGAAAACTACAATTTCTTATGACATAATTTATTGTCCCAAACCAGTTTCTCCCAAAGTGACAAATATAGCTCTGCTGGAAGCTCATCAATATCTGGTGAGCGGCCCTTATAGTAAGTTTTAGAGAAAGATGCAATTCTTCTAATGTGATTGGGGAATCTAAGAAAGGTATTCAACTCTGTTTAACCAAGCTGTTTAATTCAAATTGTTTGATCTTTAGCTGAAACTCTTTTTGTTTTTTAGAATACCTTGATCTGAATTCTTTTTCCAAGTTGTGGCATTCCAATTCCAATTCTTTCATCTGCGGTCCTTTCATTTTTTTAAATAAAGGAGCAGAACCAAATGGAATTATTTCTTTAAAACCCCTTAATTGCAGCCCACAAACATAGAGATGTTAAAGACACTATTTCTATTAATTTCTATAAATTCTTACAGTTTTGGTTTTAATTGAGCCATATATTACTTATTTTGAAGATGTGTGGTATTAAATCTCATCCTTGTTGGTTTGTTCTGTATAGGGAGAAAAATAAATGTTAAAACAATTGGGTTATGGTCAGATAGATATCGTAGAAGAATACTGATTGACCTAACAAAGTTCTGCAGATGATACAATATAGTCTATTCTAGAGGACATTTTATGAGATGCAGAATAATATGTATAGTCCTTAATAGATTCTTAAATCACCAAACATCAATTAACAAAAATGACCCAAAGCCTTAGATGCAGTGGCTTGGATTGGTGATGCTAGGTTATGGGATCTATCTTTATCTTTGTTGGAAAAGCTATTCATATCAGAACTGATCATTAAAGGATATTGATTTCATAATAGTACACTTATATTAATCAAGTAGTTCTTCAGTTAACACTGTTAAGAAAATTACTTTGTAAATAGTCTGAGCATATATAATTACAAAAGTCATCTTTTTTCATTTTACAGAGGTACAATACACTAACCTCCCTGAGATGTAATAACTAAAGTTATCAAGACGCCTTTAGAAATATCTCCTGAAGCTACTATGAGTTTGTAGTTCTTCTTTTGCATCTACTGCTTTAAGGTGGGTCACTTGCAGAAGTGTGATGCCTACTTTGTGCATGTACAACAGATCAAGGATACTGATGCGTATTAATGGTGAGTTTAAACCCTTACCTTTAAGGATAATGTGATGTATTCGTTCATAGTCCTTAAGTGGTGAACAAAAAAATATTGTTTACCTCATTAATAACACCTTGTAATGAAGGCTGTTTTGTCTCACGGGAAAAAAAAGGATATTGGTTGAGTTGTTTGAATCAAGTGTTTGTCTATGTGTGGCTGCAGCCACACCTCCACCCCTACCCCGAACTCCTGTGTATCCATCGTTCCTGTCCCAAGGAAGTGAGGTCCTCGAATAGTAAACTTGTGCCTAAATATTTTGAACTACGGTGGAAGTACGCTGTGCGCATCTGGCTGCCGATTTACACCGGCGTTTGTCTACTGTTTGGTTTACTTCGTTGGTCATTGGCTGGAATACTTTCATCTGTGCTACATGGATATGTGCTGCTCGTAATCTGTACATTTCTGGACTGGATTACAGTCGTCTTTTGCTAGCTTGTGTTACACTGGCTAGCCTGTGTGTACTCAATAGCACGCTAACCCTGCTTGCGTTGTCGTTTATTTCGGCTTTTTATGAATTAATAGAGACTACTACCGGATGCTATGGACATTTCTGCTTGTAACAACTCCTGCTCATCTGGTTATGCTAAACAATTTACATCCAAACTGTACTCTGCTCAGCTGGCCTTCGTGCTCCCTGCGGCCCAGCTACCGCTGCCTAATCTTTCGCCTCTCCCGGCTTCTGCGTGTTCTCTCCCAGCTCTCCCGGACACCTGTTGACATTCCTGGTGAGTGAGTTTTCCCACTTTCTTTCCTATTCTGTAGGATATAGTGTATATATATATAGTTCTATAGTATAAAAACTAAAGCCTTGGACTTTCATGCTGTTACATCATTTGAGTATCTGGTATTTAAGACTGTCAGTAAAACCCCTCTTGTAGTTCTGTTGATTTATAGACCCCCTAACAAGGCATCTTTATCTTCCTTCTTCTCAGAACTCTGTAACAATTCTTACATTTGCTTGTGTCTTGTCTAATACTGTTATCCTACTTGGATTGGCTGCTACTTGGTGATTTTGACATTCATGTTGATACTGTTTCTCCTGTAACTTCTGAGCTTATAGATATCCTTAAATGCTTATCCTTGAATCTTAAACGGCATGTTGACTTCCCAACTCGTACATTCCCAACTGTTCATCAGGTATTAATAACGTTGCCCTCACTGGCTCTCCTCTTGTTATTACTGCTCATTTTCTCCTTCAGTTTAGTTTTGATCTACATTTGTATGTATCCCTTCATTTCCTGTCGTAACCTCAAAAATATGGAATCTGCTGCCTTACATACACTTCCATTAGCTGGGTCTCTCAGTCTATCCTCTCCTGGAGAAATTCTGTCCTTATACAGTCAGTCCATATCTGCTGTGTTAGATGAATATGCACCTGTTAAGGTCCAGTCTATTCCTGCATCTGACTCCTCACCCTGGTACACTTCAGAGTTGAGGTCTTTGAAAGCTGCTGGCAAGCACCTCGAATGGCTCTATAAGTAGACTGGTCTTACTGTGCACTCCTTAGCATATGCTGACCACCTCCTGAAATATAGATCTCACTGTTAAGACCTTAATACTGCACATTCATCTTACTTGACCTCTATTATAGATAACACTTACAATAAGCTCAGAACTCTAAATAAATAAACTCTTTCAGCCTTCTACTCCTCCTTCACTTTCTTCCGGCTCAGCTAATCTCTGTGATTCATTTCTTCAATTTTTTCTGGAAAAATTTGAGTCTATTTACGATCTCTTATTTCCAGCCTTTCTGCCACTTCATGACCCTCCCCTAAGCTGCTCTGTACAACTTTTTCAAATCTCTCTTCCATTGGTCTGGACAGATTTAATTAAGAAAGCTAGCTCCTCTACCTGTCTTTTAGATCCTGCTTAAACTACACTTCTTAAACATTGCTCCTCATTTCTCCCTGTATCGCCCAGCTACTTAATTGTTGGGTCAGTATTGGTACTGTTCCTGATGATCTGAAATTTGCTGCAGTTACTCCTTTTCTTAAAAAAATAACTTCAATCCTGATCAACTCACTAATTATAGGCCTATTTCCAATTTTCAGAATCAGTTTTATTTGGCCAAGTATGTTTGCACACACAAGGAATTTGTTTCCAATGGTGTTTCTCTAGTATTCAAACAAATGAGACACACTGTACAATAAGAAACAAGTAGACAATATACAATAAAACAAACTAAAGGTGCACTTGAACACAATCTACACAATATACTCTTTTGTACACAAGGTAACATATACACAATATACAGTATTCTTGTGTGGTCCAGTACATGTGGTACGATATGCCATGTGGGTGCAGTTGTATGTACCTTGTAGTCTTTTTTACATGCTTTTATGTACAGTATACAATAAATAGTATACAGAATGTGTGCAATATACAGAGTAAGTATTCTACATATTATAGGCAATAGATTATACAGTAGTACAGTAGACAGTGCAGTTATACAAAATATACAGTATACAGTGACTTTCCTACATTTTGTCACATTACAGCCACAAACATGAATCAATTTTATTGGAGTTCCACGTGAAAGACCAATACAAAGTGGTGTACACTTGAGAAGTGGAACGAAAATCACACATGATTCCAAATATTTTTTACAAATAAATAAGTGCAAAGTGGGGTGTGCATAATTATTCAGCCCCCTTTGGTTTGAGTGCAGTCAGTTGCACATAGACATTGCCTGATGAGTGCTAATGACTAAATAGAGTGCACCTGTGTGTAATCTAATGTCAGTACAAATACAGC
>JBBPDA010019366.1:0-15942 GCA_037974385.1 Arnoldichthys spilopterus | reverse complement strand
TTGTTGTTCACCTTGCTGACTCACGACTGTGCAGCGATGCACAGCTCGAACCACATCATCAAGTTTGCTGATGACACAATTGTGGTGGGTCTCATCAGCAAGAATGATCCAGTCCTCCAGAACCAGGGTTCCCCACCCCTGGCTTAGAGAATATGGTAATGCATCATCCTGATTTTTCATTGCTTGGTATAAATGCAACTGTTATAGCACAAAACATATTTTGTTTATCTTTGGGGTCCCTGTGGTTATATACATATGTATGGGCACACTGAGCCCTGAAAAATCAGTTCAGTGTATTACTGTATTCTCTAAAGTATAAAGCTTTGTGAGGGGAGCTTGGCAAAAAAGCAGATGAAAATCCTGTGGTGCATTACCTGGTAAGGGCTTATGTTTTAGCATAACCGTACCAAGATTAGAACTGTAAAGCTTTATTAGGAACACCTGTAAAACAGCCTACCATGGGGCAGCAGTGCTGCCTGGAGCATTTCTCTCATTGCCAATTTACTGGGATTCTCTTGCACACCAATGATATCAGATACTTTATAAAGACATTACAGGTTTATCTGTATATGTGCTGAATGACAGGTGTCAGGTGGAATGAAGCTCCATTAGTGCCTAATGAATTGGCAGCTGGCACATTTAGAAAAGCACCATCAGTGCTGAAAAGCATATACAGGTTTTAGAGTAACATATGCTCCCATCCAATCAATGTCTTTTTGAGGAAAAAAATACTGCATCTATTACAACACCATGGCTTCAATGTAGAAGAGTGTGTACTAAACTGACTTGCCTGCAGTCCAGACCTTTCACCAACTGAAAACATCTGGTGCACCAAGAAACAAATATATAACAAAGACCCAGGACTGCTGAACAGCTAGAATCCTGTATCAGACAAGAATGGGATAACATCCCTCTCCCAGACGTCCTGCAACTGGTCTCATCAGTTCCCAGATGAGAGTGAAGCTCCTAGCCCATAAACACAAACTTGAACTGATTCACTCTCTCACAGCTGTGCACATGGACTATGGTGTAATGCAGCTCTCTCTCTCTCTCTCTCTCTCTCTCTTTCTCCCTATAGGATGGAACATGGAGGGGAGATCAGAATCAAACCAGGACTAAAGAGATGTAAGTAAACTCACAAACATACACACACTCACACACACACACACAAACCTCTAATCTCTCTTCATGTGTGCAGATGCCTGTGAGCTCACACTGGACCCAAACACAGCAAACACACATCTCTCTCTGAGTGAGGGGAACAGGAAGGTGGTGTATGTGGAAGAGGAGCAGCCGTATCCTGATCATCCAGACAGATTTGATGAGTGTCAGCAGGTTTTGTGTAGCGAGACACTGAGTGGACGCTGTTACTGGGAGGCTGAGTGGAGCGGGGTTGTCTCTGTAGCTCTGACATATAAATCAATCAACAGGAAAGGACTGAGTAATGACTGTGTGTTTGGAGAGAACGTAAAGTCTTGGAGAATATACTGCTCTAATGACAGATTCACTGTTCATCACAATAAGAAGGGCACTGCTGTCCCTCCCCCTCCCCCCGGCTGTAAGAGAGTAGGAGTGTATGTGGACTGTGCTGCCGGCACTGTGTCCTTCTACAGCGTCTCCTCTGATACACACACACTCACACACTTACACACATTCAGCTCCACATTCACTAAACCTCTATACGCAGGATTTAGGCTCAAGTATCTAGGCTCAGTGAGTCTGTGTGAGGTAAAATAACTTTGTGTGTGTGTGTGTGTGCCAGGCTCCACTGTGCTGGAGGTGCTGTACATGGATGTTCTGCAGCAGTGAGGAGTTTTCTTTGAGATCTCAGGCTCATCTGCAGCACTGTGACTCTACCACCCTGTCTGTGAGCAGTTACCTGGTGTTAACGGTTGATGATCTTTCTTCACAGTTGCTGAGAAACTTTACTCAGCAGTGTAGAATTGACAGCCTTTTTCCAGCCCAGGTAAAAGCTGCTGACTCTCCCACTGCTGCTCTCTCCACCTGCTCTACAGTGCAGCATCCAAACTGGGACTGTGTGTGTTCAGCTGGAAGCTTCAGTTACATTAACACTCCTGTGTTCAGGCTTTAGTTCCTCACCCGCTGCTGGGGTCTCTGGTGGTCCTGCATCATTAGTGGGTTTTTAATCAATGATTCATGTAAAAACGCTCGACAGACATGTTTACCCTTCACCTCTGCACATCACCTTCATCTGTTACAGCGCTGACTGTTCTCTCTGATTAAATGTGATTTTTGTAGATTAAACGTGTGTCACATCATGTTTATCTAGAACACGTTTAAAGGGAACAAGGTTTTCATCACTGTCGCTGTTCATTACTGGATTTAACTGCCTGAACTTACAGAGGAAATGACCTTTTAATGACCTTTATGAAGCAGGAAATAGCAATAAACACAGTTCAGCCATTCATCCATCCATCCATTCATTATCAGCTAAAGCTTGGACTGGACAGGTCACCAGTCCATCCTAGGACACATACACAGTCACACCTAAAGGGCAGCATTCTTAATCCATGTACAGTCTCTGGACTGTGGGAGGAACTCCCCAAAAATAATCTCAAAAATCTATGAGATAATCTGAGATGGATTTAATTATTTTTCTCCCAGTCCACTTCAATTGTTTTGAACTGATATTTGTATAAATACATCTAAAATTTCTTAAAATGCCAATCTACAACTCCTACAATGTTCTTCATAAAACACACTACACAGGACAAAGGATGTTCCAGTTGGATCTCAGACAAACGAACAGAACATTTACCAGACAATTATCTGAATGCAGTCTGGCACTGCCTTACTGTTGATTTATGAAAATGGACTGAGGAAACTGGTGAGCTGGGGAGAAAAGAATGATTCGTTTGGATTGGTGGACAGGGCCCAGAGCAGCATTTAGGCTATAGAGGAAGCCTCTAAAAAGGGGGGGAAATTTTGGAGGGTGCTAAAGGGCTTGGAGCTGGCTCAAATGAACAGCTCTGAGGCCAAAGCATCTGCCAGTGAGAAACACAGCCAGCCCTGCAGCCCGGCGAGCCCAGGGAGCAGCACCTCCAGCCCAGTGACCCATCGGAGTCAGCTCCTCAATCTGGCGACCCACCAGAACAGGCCCTCCAGCCCGGGGACCCACCAGAGATGGCACCCTCTGTTGCAGCTGCTCCACAGGGGACCAGTGTGCCACTGGTGCCACCTGCTGCTCGGGAGAGCAGTTTATGCACTGCCATTGGCTGCTCAGGGGAGCAGCTCATCTTCAGTGCCACCTGCTGCTGCACAGGGGAGCAGCTCTTCAGCCCCACCTGCTGCTGCACAGGACAGCAGCTTCCCTTAGGACACTGGGTAGCTCTTCAACTCTGGCCCCAACATGGACTTCAGGTAGTCCCAAGATGGCTCAAAAGACTTGTAGGACATTTAAGAAGGTAGCTGCCAGGACATTGCAGCTACCAGAGACTTTGGTACCACATCACAGACCATGTACCAGTCTAGACCTAATACCTTGTACCCTGCAAAACCTCAGTTCATGTTCCATATCTTCATGCCTCCCGTATTGATGGTTCCTGTGTTCTTGCCTGCTTTATTTTTTTGTTGAAGTGGATAAGTTTTTGTCTGTCCTAATTTTGGTTCCTGTTCTTGCCATGTCTCATTTCTAGTTTTGTATATCTACCTTGTCTGTTGGTGTCACATGCACACCAACAGACAAGTAATGATGTAATATCATTGATTCTTCTTGTATTATATATTGTATTCTTGTATTATAATAGTTCTTAATTTCTACTTTGATTATTTAAGTAATATTTGTGTGCAATCTCTGAGGAGGCTCCGAGTCCAAGAATTTCATTGCTTGTAATGATGTTCCATTGTTACCTGTATATGACAAACTTGAACTTGAACCAGTCACGTGATGTCTAGACGGTTAAGGAGATGACTCACGGAAGGTATATAAACAGGAAATTTGGTTCTTACCAGCACTCAGACATTGAGTTCCATGTCTGTTCATACCGGTGTTTCTCTGACTCTCATTCTTCGGACCGTGAGTACTCTGGTCTCCGTGAGCCATCTGTATTCATTCTCTGAGTGCATGTGTGAACATGGGTTCCTGGTGGGAACCTTATCTCCACAACCGGAGCGTTACCTGCTTGTTCACCCACTTTCCACGACTGCGCTTTTCCCTCATGCCACAAGGGCTTCCCCTCAGTTCATTTCATCGCCACTCATGACAGTTGGTCTTGTTCTCATCACAGTCTTGTCTGTGTCAGGGATTTTTCAGGTCAGTTGTGTCCAGTCTGAGTTTTTTTCCAGTCCTTTTTGGTTTTTGGGTCGTTTATGTATCTGCTTTGAGGGGGGTTATGTAAGGTTCGGGGCATGATGTGGACTCTTGTTTTTCTTTTTTAGCAATTTCCCTCTCTGTAGTTATGCCTCTGTTCCATGCCTTTGTTTGGTTTGCCATGTGCTCTGTAGCCCTGCCTTTACCCTGCCCTGGTTGTTCATCTCATCAGCTGTGCCTTGTCCTTGCTCCTACATCTCTTAGGTGTCTGCCATCTTGTTTTGTGTATTTATACCCCTGTGTTTGCTCTTGTCTGGTCTCTGTCGTCGTCACTGTTTCTGTAACTGTACTGAGAACTAAAATTCTCATCATCTTAAGAGAAGTATTTCAGACCCCCTCTCTTGTAGAGCAAAACTGCTTGACATTGGAAGGCAACCAGAATTCCATGCTGTTTGCCTAAACTGCCAAGACAGGACAGGTTCAAATGAAAGTAAGTTAGTGAGTGTGTTTGAGGAGGAGAACTATCACACTGTTGAACACTGACCCTCCAGGACCGGAGCTGAGGAACACTGCTATAGGGTATTTAGGCAGGTGGCAGGTTTACAGAGAGGATACTCTACTGGTCATTTCAGAGGTAAAACAACATACAGTAAAAAAATGACAAACACGCTTCTTGAGAACTAATCCTAGTTGGAATAAACCTTTACAAATGTTTGTGTAGCTTTCTGTCCACTATTATAAAAGGCTTATGTAGGTTATATGTTGCCTTATGAAGCGGAGTGTTGATCAGTTACTGGTTGGTTGTCAGTAAGCAGCTTTGTGTGGAGACTGTGAATTGTACTGAATATTAATTAATAATATTTTCACTCCCACTGTTGATAACATATTATGTTGTATCTGATTTCTCTGTTGTGTTCAGAGTTGCTCTGTGATGTGTGCATGCTATGATACACTGGGATGGGTTTGTGGGGCCTACAGGAAAGTGTGGAGACTTTCTGAGGAGCTTTCAAGCCATTTTACTTTACATTTTAGCATTGTATGTATTTTGCAAAACAGCTTCTCATCAATAGAGGAATTATATCAGATTTTCCAGACACAGCTTTCCTGCTGTCAGAAGTGGAAGAGCGGTTCCATGGCATTGTTCCTTGGCTGTAGCTTTGAGAAAGGGTGGGGCCTCTGCTCTACATTTTTGCCACTTGGTGCCATGAAGACCCAAAATTAATCTTAAATGAAATGTTATATGTTAATTTTTCCCTCCAAACTAATCTGAAATCTTTTTGAAGAACTGCTCTTCTCTAAACTATATAAACTGTTCCAAACAGGATCACAATGTCTGCAGCACACAAACAGCTATTTTATTGACTATCCACACCCTATGGAAGCTTCGTGTATCTTCTGTCTGTTTCTGTAGAATGGTGATGGGGGTAAAACAGTGAATCTGAACCAAATAAGTTTTCTTTGTGGACAGTTTTGCCCCAAAACACCCTACATGTATCCCTTCACCATGAATGGGTTTAGTTTCTGCAAACTCTGGTGAAATAAATAATGTCTCAAGCATCAGGCAGCATCTTCATAACCTTTCAGTGTAAGAATTTTCTCTGAGGAGCTTTAAGAGGCTAGTGAAATAAAATAGAACGAATATATAATGAGCTTTTATGAGTGAGTGTATATATTGTATATATCATGTATGCACTCACATTATATATATATTTATATATACATATACACTGATTGACTGGATATATGATATATGACCTTATTCTGTATATGTAACAGAAGCTGCCACTGGTGGACACTGGTGAAAACTGTGTTTACCCTTTGAAGACCACCTGATTTGCATGTTCAGGTTCTTGAAAACTCAAAGGCTGGGTGTACATTACTGATGGTAGCAACATGAAATAAAAACCCCCACAACAGCCACAGTGTTAATAATACACTGTAGTGATGTAGTGTTGTTCACTGACTCATGACCATTATCCTGCACTATTTCAGCAACTGATTTACATCAGGGGGTTGTACTGCATAAATGAGGCCTATGCTACGTCATAGTAATATTTAGATTTATGCTCTTCATTATCAGTCGTTAACTATTAGCATGGGAGTCATTGACCCGAGTATGGTGAACATTCCTCAGATACGCCTGTAGTTAAAGTTCACTGATCATCTTACAGGGCTGCGTATAAAAACAAAGCCAGACGAGACACATGCTCACAGACTGGTGGAGAGCTTGTTGATGTTCTCACTGTATTAGATCACCAAGAAGATCATGTCGGGCTCATTGCTAGCAATGCTGATGCTTCTGGCACTGCAGAAACACTACAGGTAAGATCTACATTTACACATTGTCATCAGCACAGTGCTGCTGCTTTGGTGTGATGCCACAGTTGACCTCACCCTCAGCAAAATAAGTCATAGTGTTTGATGAAGTTAAAATGGGTTTGTTCATTTGTTTGTACAATTTTGTTGAAATTGTAAATCAGAAATCTTGAAAAACTTCAGTTACATGCAGTGGCAAAGCCAGGATATTGTGGGTTGAAATATGTTATAGCTAAGTATAAGTCTTGGGCATTAAAAGTTAGCAAAATGTTAAGGGAGTCACAACCCCCCCCCAACCTCTGCTATGTGTGTGAATGCCAGTACTGACACCACTGGATAATTAACAGCTATTACATACTTCAACAACAAATTACCCATATGTGAGGGTCTTTAAATAATATGTACATTTTACAACATTTTACAAATTGTAAACTTTTTTTGTAAATTTCATTGATGTCACTAGAGCACTATGGATGTTAACATTAGGGGAAAATGAAGGGTGGTGTTCATAAGGTGACATAACACTTAAACCTTTTTACTGTGACAGGTGTCAGTCTACATAAACATTAATAAAGGCGACTCTAACAAGTGGCAGTTGTTAACATGTTGAAGTAAAATGACATAAAATTAGACATGTAATCAGCTTAATAAAGGTTGAGCCCTGTGCACCATTGTCATGACAGGTTTACACACTGAAGATGTAATGTGGCTTAATGAATGCTGCTCTTCAGTAAAGTGTTACCAGAAATGGGAAATGAAAAATAGTGCATGAAATTTAGTCCATGCCACTGTTGCAGGAGATTTCAATACTCAGTACTAATTATGTTCATTTAGTACTAAAACATTTCTTAGAACATTATCCAATTTATCCCAATTTCCCAATGTCATTTAAAACTTCCCACTGCTAACTGGCAGTCATCGGATCATAAATAGGTGTGTCTGACGTTATTGCAGTGCTGTTGTAAGAGATCGGGCCTGATAGCACTGTGGAGGCAGTGATAAAGCAGAGTTATTGTATAGTTACTGCTTTTGTAGTACACAGAGTTAATCTGATCTTTATGGTTCTTTTGTCTCAGCAAATTGTATCTGTCACATGTTAATGGCTTTATGCTCTTCATTACAGAGCAGTTGAGGGAAAGCAGCTGCGGGCTTATGACTACACTAAGTACCACACAATGGACGAGGTTTTGTACCATTTATTTACTTATTTATGAACGTACCGCACCATGGACAAGATTATTAAACATTTATTTACTCTTTTATGAACCTACCTCACCATGGACCAGGTTATTTATCAAACTTACCACACCATGGAAGAGGTTATTTATTATATTTACCACACAATGGACAAGATTATTTACCCTTTTATAAACCTACCACATCATGGACGAGGTTATTTATCAAACTTGCCGCACCATGGAGGAGATTATTTATCAGATTTACTGCACAATGGACAAGATTATTTACCATTTATTTACTCTTTTATGAACCTACCTCACCATGGACAAGATTATTTATCAAACTTACCACACCATAGAAGTTATTTATCAAACTTAACACACCATGGATAAGGTTGTTTATCAGTCTTACTGCTCCATGGACAAGGTTGTTTATCAGTCTTACCGCCCCATGGACGAGATTATTTATCAAACTTACCACACCATAGAAGATTAGATATTAAGGAGATATTTAGGGCCCAAACCATTGAGGGACCTTTAAAAAATGAGTAAGATTTTGTATCTGATTGGGAGCCAATGTAAGAACTGGACTAATGTGCTCTCTATACTATATTTGCTAAACTATACTAAAATAATTATGTACAACACAGATATAGTAATCTAGAATTATCTAGTAATTTTGTAAAGAATTATCTGACTTATTGGTAATCAAAGTTCCAAATCAAACAAAAAACCCAAGGCAATCTGAAGTTTATTTAATTATCACTTTATTAATAGCATTCCCAGCTTTCTCAGTCATTACAGTATCATCTGCTGCTCTAATCATCATTCTGGATATATTTAATATATTTTCAGGTTTATATTTTTATTTATCTTCAACTGAACTATTTTTAGATGAAGGAAATTCCAAACTTCTTAATACGATTGTGCTTATTTATTAAAGTTGGGAGAAAACAAATCATACTGTGTAATATTGTAATATTTTTAGCATGATACTTTCACAGCAGCTCCAAGTATTGATTTTTTTATTACTTATTTTATTAAAAAGAATTTATAAAATAGATTAAATCTATTACATAGATCTTTTCTTGTGTCACACAGAAAGTTCTAAAGGAAGTCAGAGTCCCCACAATGATTTCTGAGAGTCATTTTTGCAACATTACGTCTGCTTTCAAGTTAAAAAAATTACAATAATTTCATACTGAGGCCCAAAAACTCTGATAGTATTAAATTGCCACTGAGGCAATTCTCACTCTATTTATTGTCAAAACGAAATCTTGTATCTCCATTGTTTTGTATTTAAAAATAAAAACTTTGTGTCAAAAGTTCAAGAAAAAAGAACAATAGAAAAATCCAAAATGAAATTTTTTGGAGGAGCCGAGGAGAGGGGTCACAGGTTAACAATGTTGCATTTTGGCCATTCTAACCTACTGCTGATGTGTAACTGTAATGTGCCCGTTCGGTTCCCACTCTCACTCATTCCTTTACTAATCTTCCCCTGCAGATTTCAGGCTGGATGGAGCAGATGGAGAAAGATCACCCCGACGTTGTTTCCACCATGATCTATGGAACAACCTATGAAAAGAGGAACATTACTCTGTTGAAGGTGTTTTATTTCTTTCACTTCCACACACTGAGCTCATCAAGGTGTTGGTAGTTAGACTGACCGTAAACAGACACCTGATGCCAGACCCAGACGTTGTTGTGAATTTGTGCTAAACTAAACAGTGTTACTCTCTTTATAACCTGGGGGTGTTGGGGGCCCTCCGTTCTGCAGATTGGTCTCAGCGGCACAAACCCCAAGAAGGCAATCTGGATGGACTGTGGCATTCATGCTAGAGAGTGGTTCGCTCCTGCTTTCTGCCAGTACTTTGTGAAGGAGGTGGGTGATAGTCAATAACTGCAGGAGATGCTCAAGCCAACAACGTGCTATAAACATTTATACTACTGAAGATCTGGAGATAATGTAGCCAACTAGTAATGGCAGCAGGTGCAAACCACACTGAGCAATCTTGATCTTATCAAAACGAAACCTCAGTTTTCTACTTTTTCACTTTTTTGCAATTGGAAAACACTGAAATGAAATTTTCAAGGCAAAAAAAAAATTTCAGTCTGATATAGGTACTTTTGTTTATTTGAATAATTCTTACTAAGGTAATGTAGTTTAGCACATTGTCAGATTTATTTTTGCTTAATATTAGCATCTTTACTAATTTATGATTTTCTCTAGTTTTTATGAGATGCTAAGACTTAAGCTGACTCACACCAGGAGATCCATACCATGCCAGGCAAGTCTAGTTTGTATGCCTGGAGTGATAACACTGTACCCTGCCAAGGCTACTTGAACATGTCGGCTCTGACACACTTTGCATCTAGTGTGATTGCAAACCACACCCAAGCATGGAACTCGACCATGACATCTATGATGCCCCTGTCCAATTTGGAATATAACTTCCTCCCTCAAAATTAGCCGCCTCCATACAAATTTTCTTATATTTGCATAATGGTGAACAAATCAGTCTTTTGCATAAACAATAAATCCATATGGTATGTGAGAGGGTGGTGTGCCACTGCACCCAAAACTACTCCAAATACAGTACAATCATGGATTCTAGAGCACTTTTCATCAACACAGAAAGTCCCATTGTGATGATTCAAGCATGCAATGTGAGTACAGGCCAACAGGGGGCACTGTACAAAGCTCCCACGTCTAGTGTAAGTATTCCCTTAGTTTTCAGAAGTGTTTTATTCATTTTAATCAGACTTTCTGGAGACGTGTCAACTGTGTTCATAACAGGGGAGTTCTCATTACCCCTTTACCTTCTTATTGCTGACTAGCAGCCCAACATAGAGTCATATTTCACACAGAGAGACGACAGTGTCCTACTTAAGAATATTTTGTTAACTATATTGTGTTAACTAAAAATGTCAGCACCATTTTCAGTTTGGCTGACAGAACAGCCACTAGGGGGTCTAAAGAACAAGGCCCCAGAAAATGGAGTGGGTTTTGACTGTACTGAAAACTGAAAAATTCAAGCCTTTGTTTTGACTGCCTGTCAAAGAGTCATGAGAGTGTTTTTCTACTGAAACAGATCCTGGGCTCCTACAAAACAGACTCAACAATGAACAAGATGTTTAAAAACCTGGACTTCTACATCACCCCAGTTCTGAACATGGACGGATACGTGTACTCTTGGAAAGACAACACGGTGAGATTGAAAATGTTGGTGTAGATGTAGGTGCAGTAAAGAAAACTGGCTGCATCTTTAACTAGATTAGACCTTTTGTGGTTCTGAAGGACACTGATGAATTGTAGTGATTAGGTGTGTCATACGCTTACAGACTCGTCTGTGGAGAAAGTCCAGGTCACCAGGTACTGACGATTGCACTTGTTTTGGCACGGATCTGAACCGAAACTTCTATGCTAACTGGGGAAGTAAGTTCATCTTGACATACATCCCTTTCTTACTGTCCACTCAGGTACAACCTGATGGTATGTGCAGACGAAGGGAATCCACTACTGTTTTCAATTCTAATCTCAGTCTGCTGCACCTGTATCATACAGTCTATAATCACAGGAAGTTTGAGCCGTTGTAGCCTAATGGTTAGGGCCCATGTGATCAGAGGGTCACAGATTCAAGTCCCAGCCCAGGTTATACAGAGGTTCCGTTGAGTAAGGTACTGTCTTGCTACACTGCTCCCTGGGTGCTGCTGATTGCTGCCCACTGCTCTAAGTGTGGATGGGTTAAATGCAAAGGTCACATTTCATTGTGGTGCTTGTTGTGTAATGGGGTGTGTTCACAATGACAAACAGTCATTTTCACAGACAATCATCACGACACCTTTCTCAATAGATGAAAACAGAAAACTGGTGACTCTTCCGCAAAGACTACTATATATCACAAGCTCAAAATTACATTCATTAATAGGTGTTACGATAATTCAGACATAGGAAAATTTCTTCAGAAATCCATTCTTATAAAGTTTACCAATAACTAATGGTTAAAAAAATCTAAAAATAGCTCACACATAATGGACCTCATTGTGTGACTCTGCAGCTGTGTAGAGTCCTCTTGGGCTAATAGTAAATCAGCCCCCCCTATGTCTTTCTGTTGTTCTATTGTTCTTATGACCTGTTGGTGCTGTTTGTAGGTCCAGAGTTCATATTATATAATATTCAGCATCTAGTCATTTGTGAATAGCAATACACTGAAAATGATGAAGACTATGAACATAACTTACTAGCCATAAAGAACTGTACATGTGCGTTTTACCTAAGTGTATTATTTTAACTTTCTTTTTTTACTCCTTGGAAACTTTCACAGTGGTGGGAATTTCCAGGAACTGTTGTTCAGAGGTCTATAATGGACATTCTCCTCTTTCGGAGTCTGAAGCCGTTGCAGTCACTGACTTCCTCAGCGCCAATCGAGATCAACTCCTGTGTTTCCTCACCATCCACTCCTATGGACAGCTGATCCTGGTCCCTTATGGGCACCCCAACATCTCAGCACCCAACTATGATGAACTGGTGAGCAAATAAAATACTGCTAGTTATGCTTTTGAACCCTTAAAACACTTCAGTTTCTTACTCTTATGACGATATGGCTTATGATTGGACAATGAACCTGTTAGTGTAGCAAACACTTAATAATAAGTCTGGGGTTTAAGGGGTTGAACTGTGAAGCCATTACTGTGTCTGGAGTGTAACGAGATTTTAAAAAATTGTTGTTTAGTTCAAGATTTTGTAAAATGTTCAGTATTTACATGTTTAAATTGTCTTAATTCTACTAGGCTACAATTACTAAAATCAGTGTTTGGGATGTCCATCATTCAGGGAGAAAATTTACAGACCAACATTCCAGTAAAATTTACTTAAATTTATTTAAAATGAACTTTTTACCAGGACAATATAACCTTTAAGCCTTTCACCTTTTAGCCTGTACTGATTGAATATACATTGCTACAGTGGAAATGATTGTGTCTGTAGTGAGCATCATGCACCTGCACGTTACTAAAACTCGGCGTTTAAATATGGTTTAAAAATACACCACTGATTTTTTTTTTGGTCAAAAGTGCAATGTTATTACACTCTCATAAAATAGCAAAGTGAGCCCTGCCTCGCTCAATTAAAAAGCCCCAGACCTACAAGCAGGACACACACATACAATTTCAAAATAAAAATGTGAAATAGAGGAATGTGCTGGTATTAAACTAGTAAAGACACTTTGCACTTTCCACTGGTGAAGAACAGGGCCCTGGTTGTGCTACTGTACTGAAATTACACCAGTATATACAAGTGTAACTTTTCTCTGTTAGTGAAAAATTTGCTTCCCACATTAGCAATAAAAAAACAGACATATCGCCTGCACGGTGCTGCACTAATTCCTCTCTGTGTGTAGATGGAAGTGGGTCTGGCTGCAGCGAAGGCCATCAAAGCCGTACATGGTACGGACTACACTGTGGGAACCTCTCCGGACGTGCTGTGTGAGTGACTGTTAGTCTTGGTGCTGAATTGAAAATGTTGTGATGTTTTATGAACTATTATTGTAAAACTCAGTTCCAATGAAAGGTTCTTGTACATAAGTGTGATTTATAGACAGGGCAGTGGAGGCCTAGTGGTCAGGGACTTGTCAGTCCCAGCCCAGGTTCTGTCCCACTACACTGCTCCAAGGGTCATGCTGATAGCTCCACCAATAACATGCAGAAACAGGCAATGAGGGGTTGGTTCAGCTCATGACCTTACATGACTGATGATAGAATCAACAAATAGGCATAATAAGAGTCCCCCCATTGTGACAGACTTTGTTCCTCCTATTTATATGACTTTAGCAAATGGGATGTTCATAACTGTCATCAGTTAAACATGGCAATAGAGCACAGTTTATCTAAAACCACTGGTTTAGATTAGATATAGGTATTACATTAAGCAGAAACAACTGGTTACTGGAATCTTTAGCCCATTGGCTTCTGTCTGTCATAAATGTGGTACTGGTAGAACTGAATGACTGAATTGTAAACCACACTAGGAACTGCTGCCACCTCTTTAAACTCTTTACACAGTTTAGGGAGGGTTTTTTTTGCCTCTGGTGCCTTTGGCTTGTTCGTTAGGGGCTCTGATCCAGATTCTGTACAACTGCTTTGTGACAAAGTCAGTTGTTAAAACCCCTATAGAAATAAAATTGACTCGACTTGACTCAACTAAATAATTATTTCATGTAAACTAAATGTTTGTCTAAAACGCTGCTTTAAGAGGCTTCATCTCTTTCTCCAGTTTTAGTTGACAGACAACAGAACTGAATGTAAGTCCTTCATGTTTCCCACAGATGCAAATTCCGGTTCCTCACGTGACTTTGCTCGACTCATCGGTATCCCTTTCTCCTTCACCTTTGAGCTAAGGGACAAGGGGGATTTCGGCTTCAAACTGCCTGAAGATCAAATCCAGCCCACGTGCGAGGAGGCTTATCAAGGCGCCATGTCCATTATCACTTACACCCACGATAAGATTTTTAACAGAGCAGCGTTCACGGTCACGGCCACACTGTGGACCACACTAATGGCTGCGTGGCTCTCTAGCCCCACCTGGCTGTAGGCTGGTTACTTCACACTCATGCAGAAACAGATGGAACCATTCAACATTCAACCATTCAATCAGGGAACCAGTTTAATATTGCTCTATATATGATATTTACGGTATTTTTATAATATGGGTTGACTCTGAGATTCTAAAAGGTGGTAATGGCAATTTTCAAGATTTTACTTTTCTGATAAAACCCATATTGGGTCCTAAACTTAGCTTTAAGCAAAGAAAAATATGCAAAAGATGTTCTATAATGCTAAAGGGACATGTACGAATTTCTCAGGTGTACAACACAGTTACTGAAGGAACAGCCTCCACCCTTCTGGTATGGCTTTACACTAGGTGCTGGAACATTGCTGTGAGGATTTGATTGCCATTAGGTACGAGGGCATGTGTGAGGTCAGGAACTGATGTTGGATGATTTAGTTCTGGATCACAAACTCCACTCCACCTCATCCCAAAGGTAGATGGAGATCCACCACTCTTGAGAGCACAGTTCCACTGCTCCACAGATCTCTACAGGGCTTTATACCATAACTTTAAGCTTTTATCAGGTCTAGCTTTTGTTGTGTATGTTATACAGTCTTGTCAGGCTATGAAACAGCTCCTTGTTGACATCAGATGTGCTAATAAAATTGACCAAAATGTGTATTATTTATTATTATTTTTTAATTCAAGGATATATGAAATTATTAAATAATGTAATTGTTGTTATTGAAAACAGCACAGAGCATCTGACACAGCTGAGAAAAGTACATGCAGTTGTGCACATATACATAAATATACTGGGCTGAAAATATTCTTATAAAAAGTTCATACATGCTTTAACAGTATTAAGTGCTTTTTGTTTTGAAAATGGCTCAAATAATCCAGTATCACTTCACCATAATCTCAAATTTAATATCATCTGCTCAAATTATCTGTTGCCTGAGAAATGAAGAACACCATTAAAAGTGTAAGACGTATCATATGGACATGAGTCCATTTATATCAGATTTTCCAATGGATCAGTCCACATGTTTCCATGATGATCAATAGTTTACATCAGTGTAGTGAATAATAAAAGCACTGAGACCCCCCCCCCATGTGTTAACAATGTAAGATGAAACACGTTACAACATAAACATTATTCATATTAAAAAAGTTAATGCATGCTTAAACAGTCTTAATGAAGGCAAATAATTTAATATAAGTAAAATATCATCTCTATTTGAAAATTAGAAAAAAATACATTTTGACTTGAACCAGCAACCTTTAGGTCCCTAGCGCAATGTCCTAACCTCTAGGCCACCGCTTGCCTAAGAATTTTAAAACCTCATTACGAATAAATTTAGACTCAGTCCATTTATATCTGTGATTTTCTTATAGAAAAATAATGTTTCCACATAATATCATATATAACTAATAAACTTATAATTATATATATATATACACATACACACACACACACGGCAGCCGTGTCCTAGTGGTTAGGGCGCTGCCTTTGGGACCTGAAGGTCACCGGTTCGAGTCGAGCCCCTGGGAACCACTGAGGTTCCCTTGAGTAAGGTACCGTCCCACTACACTGCTCCCCGGGCGCCGTTGGTAGCTGCCCGCTGCTC
>JBBPDA010019338.1:0-15946 GCA_037974385.1 Arnoldichthys spilopterus | reverse complement strand
TGATGGGTTAAATGCAGAGGTTGCATTTCGTTGTGGTGCTTGAGGGTGTTCACAATGACAAATATTCACTTCACTTCTGGTGTGGGTGTGGGGGTGGGAGTAGGGGGTGGGCAGTTATAAACTTTAAACCAATACATACACATTCAGTTAACCAAATGCCTTGAATGACTGTATTGCATAAAGTGCAATTGAAAAGACAGCAGTCGAGAGAATTTTTGTAAAGACCCAGGACAAGGTAAGACAAAATCTGTGATGTATAGCCTAGCCTAGAAAGAGAGAGAGAGCGAGAGAGAGAGAGAGTGAGAGAGAGAGAGAGAGAGAGAGAGAGGTGGATCGATACAAAGAGAGAGAAAGAGAGAGAGAGAGAGAGAGAGAGAGAGAGAGAGAGTGAAAGAGGGGGAGACAGAGAGAGATAGAGAAAGATATATATAGGGAGAGTATTTTACCACTTTCACTTCACCACTCCTCCGTCATTTGTTCGATCGCTCTGCTAACCGCTTCGTGGTGGATCACACGCGCGCGCAAGCGCGCACACAGAAAGTGAAGCGCTCAAGCCCAATGGTCTTCAGTTCCGTTCATGTGTGTGCGGAGGGTCGGGACTGAATGAGATGATGACAAAATCCATGCGAACCCACAAAAGAACGAAAACGGAGTACATTGGACTAAAAAACACACACGGACACAGCTGCTGATCTTCACACACTCTAAGCGAAGTCGGCACGCGGAGCTCCAGCAGGTGAGTGTGATGAAACACAGCCTCACACTTACAGCTTCACACACTAAACACGAGCGCGTCATTTACACACACATTAACCTACAGTTACTGCTACAGTTAGAATAGGTGGGCTTCATTCCGGCAGATATGTCCCGTGCAGACGCGTGGCGACGTTGTTTCTTTTCCTCTTTCGTTCATAGATAGATAGATAGATATATAGATAGATAGATATGTCACACTTCACGGTTATTGCAGAACCCTCTGTGGTGTGTGAGGGGGTGCTAACAGTGTAAACATCAGTGAGAATATGACAATGAGTGAGTTTGAAGTTTGAAGGAGCGAGTCTTTACTTCACAGAACGACTGGGTCACTATAATGCATTAACCTGCTGTAGGATCCTAATACACTCTTTTACACATCGCTGTGAGTCCTTCAGCGCTTTCATACAGCCGCTAAAAACATCCAAGCCACACAAAACTGATCCTGAGGGTGAGGGTAAACTAATAGCGAAGTCTGTAAACAACGATTCACTGTTCTCACATTGATAAGTTATCCTCTGGTAGAGAGAGAGAGAGAGAGAGAGAGAGAGAGAGAGAGAGAGATAATTAAAAATGATTTTGTTTATAAATTGGTTATTAGTAGAAATGCATCATGTAGGATTTGTTGAACAAATGCCGATATCCGATATTTTTCATGTACATATCTGCGAATATTTATTAATAAATGCAGACATTTGTAAGGGGCCGGTGTTGCGACATTTTTTACAACCTAAATTTTTTTCCTACCAGTAGCATAAAACAAGAGAAAAATAGTACTTTCTCAAAATATTTATTAGAAGACGAAATGAATTGTGATTATGATAACATATACATGCATCTTTTTGCAAATAGTGATACGGTACTGAGTACTGAGTTTACCCTTTTAGCTCCTACTGTAATTGCGCTCATGGTGGCATACCATAAGGGCACAGTGAGAAGCTCAAAGATGAACTGGCCCCTAGAGAACCCAGCGAGACCTTAGAGGGCCTCATTGAGCTGTCCCTGAGAACTGACAAACCACCTTAGGAGTGCAAAAGGGCCCCTAGTGTGGGCCAAGTGTGCCCTCTCAGCCAGTTGACCATGCCCGTTTTCATGCCATGTATTAGCATAACCCTGATACAGGACTGGGAACTTCGTACAGCCCACCCTCTTGCTCAAAGGAGAAGTGTTCTTCACCACCGTGTTGGAGTGTGGCCCGTAATGTGAGGAGTATCTCGGGGTTCTTGTGAACTCTGGCACTGCTGGTACCTTTATAGACCCAGCCCTATGTTAAAATCTGCCAGTGTTCTTTGGATTTGTTCAGCTCACCAGCTCCCAGCCAGGGCAGAATTCTCCAGTATCTGCTCTTCCTTATCAATTTGACATTTGAGGCACTGCAGCAGGTGGCCATCTTCACTAATCCCAGCATGTGCAGCCCCATTATACGTGTCAGGGGTGCGGCCACTGAACAAGGGAAGTTTCCCTAACTGAACTCACCCAGAAGTCCACAGGAAAGAGACAGTGGATGCCACGAGCCCTCAAAGCATTTGAAGAGACTTGAAGCACCACAGCTCCAGTCTTTCAGCACACAAATCCACTGCTCCCATTCCTGGTTGAGGTCAATGCTTCTGATGTAGGAATGGGCACTATGCTCTCTGTAGTCTGGCCCTGATCAGAATTTGCACCCTTGCACCTACTTCTCACATCGCCTCATTCCTGTGGAATAGAATTATGATGTAGGGGTTTAGAAACAACTGGTCATTTGGCTGGCTCTGGGCAAATGGAGACACTGGCTAGAAGGAGCCCTACCAGTTTGTGATTTGGACTGAGCACAAAAACCTTGCCTACACTGAATAGACTAAACATCTGAACCTCTGGCAGGCCAGACGGGCACTGTTTTTTTTGTGTGCTGGATTTAACTTTTTACTATCATACCATCTGGGTTCAAAAAAGGCCAAACCTGATGACACTGTTGCCAATGGGATCCTTCTTTGGAGGTGTGACCCCTGGAGCCACCAAGATTGTCGCTCTGGTATCCTGGGGACTCATCCAGGAGGCACTACAGAACAACCCAGATCCAGGAGGAGGGCCTCTGGGGCCTGCGTACATACCATTCATGGTACAACGGGAGACGTTGAAGTTGGGGTATACCTCTTCCTTTGTCTCCCATTTAGGAGTTATCCACACACTGAAGTTAATTTGATGGTGATTCTGGTGGCCACTCATAGACCAAGATGTGTGAGCTTTTGTTTTTGCTTGTGAAGTATACACCAGCAACAAAAAACCCAGGGCTAAATTCAATGAGCTGCTCTATCCATTGCATGTGGCCAAGTTTGTTGCAGTGCCAAAGCTACCCTTGGCCAAAGAGACAGTAGAACTACTTTTCCCCCATGTAGTCCAAATCCATTGTATCCCCACTGACATCTGTTTCAGACCAAGGACCCCAATTCTCCAGCTGGTTCTGGAAGGCCTTCTGTCAGGTGTTGATTGGCAGGAGGAGATGCAGGGCCAATCTCCCTGATTATCAAGCTGATCAGGGCCAGCTGGTCTTTCCCCTTTTTAACTGGCCTTAACTCCGCCTTCCTGGCTGAGTCTTTATGAATGTTACACTCGCAAATGAAAACCAATAATTTGGTAAAGGCTCTCGTGTTTTACCTTGAACCTTCCTGTTCTTTAGTTTCTTTCTGGGAAGTCAGAGTTAGTCCCTCCAGCATTCTCATTAGACTTTCCGGTTTAACCCCTTCCTGTTGCTCTCTCTACAGATTTCTCATGCTGTCTCCACAGTATACTTTTTCTTGAAAGAAAAAACAAATTTCTTGCCGTGCACTCGTTTTCACACCACAGGATGGGATCTCCAATTTTTCATTTGTAATGATCTGATCCAGTCTATCAACACACTCAAGTGAAATTAAACAATCAGATATTCCAAGTTCTGAGAGCAAGTGCACCAACAAACATACATTCCAAATATACATTTCATCAAATTACAGTTTTTTAGTCCCATAATCGGTCACAGTGTAAACATATCTAAATGTATCTAGAATAAGTCCAAATACTCTTACAGTTGATCTATGGATACTGTAATGGTTAATTCAGTTACATTCTGGTTCCCCCACTTTGACTTAAATAGCATTGATCTGTCACAGCTTCTCTTACTTAACTGATTCATTGGTGGATCCAGGGATTTTAGTTTCTGTGTGTGTGTATGTGTGTGCATATGTGAGAAGTGAGAATGTGTGTGCATGTGTATGTATATACAATACAAAATAATTTCCACTGATGTTGTTTTTAAGGAGCAACAAACTCCTCAAATGTCTGGTTCCTACCACCTCCACCATAAACAATTCTGACTCTGCATTTCACATCAAACCCATCTGGTAGACTTTGGGTAGATTTTAACAACCTTTTTTATACAGAAAATCAGTGACAACAGACATAAGCTACCTTATTACTTTAAACTTGATGTTTGACCACAGTGAAAAGGTGAATATGTTTTAAATCAATCTTTCTCTCTTTCTCTCTTCCTGTCCTTCTCTCTCATGCATACACAAACATACTTCTTTCATTTTTTTCCTTTATTCTTTACTCACCTCTTTTCTCTTTTCCCAAGACACCCGACCCTAACCACCTCCTCTCTGTCCTGTCACTCTCTTCTTTCCCTCATCTCTCTGTTTCTCTCTCCCTCTACTCCTTTCTCTCTCTCCATCTCTGTTTATCTTTCCAAAAATGATGCTTAGTCCTGATCATTCGGATTCTGACCTGCTGTGGCCTCAGTCTGACCCGGAAACCCTCCTTAATGTCATTAAAGTGGAGCATGCTGCAGAAAAGCCTCCAGAAGCTGATGCAGAGAGTAAGTCACGCTTGCGATCCCTCGTACCACCTCTGACCCGCGAGGAGAAGCGGCGGCGGCGGCGTGCAACTGCGAAGTACCGGCTGGCTCATGCCACGCGTGAGCGCATTCGAGTCGAAGCCTTCAATGTAGCATTTGCCGAGCTCCGGAAGCTGCTGCCCACACTTCCACCCGACAAGAAGCTCTCCAAAATCGAGATCTTGCGACTTGCCATCTGTTACATATCCTACTTGAACCACGTCCTAGACATTTAATGCCCAAGCAGAGCTCTACAGCTGGCCGGAGAGGCTTCAGCAAGACGAAAGACATCAAACAGTGATGAGCATTAATGAAGACATGAGATGGTGTGATTGATCTGAAAGATAGTTTACTGGATTATGCGACAGATCCGAGAAGGCTGTATTCAACCAGGAGATGTGCAGTGTGGTAAAATGTGTTAAAACACAAACAAACTAAATTTCAAATGAATGTTTTCTCAGCACTAGGGTTCCTTCTTTGAAAAACCTTGGGTTTTACAAACGTGAAGTAATCAAAAGGTCACTTTCTCTTAACAAAGTGGTGCATTGCACCCAAACTAACTGAGATTATATGTTATAACCAAGGTCTGAAATTAATTCTACTGACTCACTGGCCAAGGTGGCTGCTTTTATCTTTTGCATACTGGATACGTACAGATCAACTTATCACCTTTGTCTCCTCATCATACTGTAGCCAGCCTCATTCAACTCTGATTATCTGATTTATCTCTAATCCCTTATCTTTCACACAACCTTCTTTTGGCAGAGGTTTTGTTCTGTTTTTCCTCAGTCAGTTTTCTTTTTGTGGGCTGGCTTTCTCCTTCTAACTATCGCCACATCCCATTATATTAGCCTGGCTAAACTTGGCAGCAGACCAGTGGCAAGTGAGAATTATCCAAATTCCATAAAGACCTGTCACTACTCTGCCTTTTACTGGCTGTTATACTCATATGGTCAGATGGTTTCTTAAATAAGCTTAGACAAAAAATGACAGGTTCAGAAAGCTAGTCGGGCAGAGTAGATGCAGGTATTAATGGAAACTCAACTATATCAGTGATAATTACATAAAGTGTAAACAAAAATTGTCAACTTTATCCTACATCATACACTGCTGCCTTTTCTCTTACACATGTTACATGTTTTTTGTGGTATAGACTAATAGGTTTAATATCAGTGTTTTGTCTGTTTGCTACCTGCTCTGACTTTTAAGAAATGGAAAAGGAAATATGTATTTCTTTCTCTGTAAATTCTTTTATACTCCACCAACTGTTTTGTTTTGAAGGTAAATAGTAGATTTCTACTCTATTGTTATCTGTAACAGATATATATGTGCATTAAAGTTTGAAAGATATAGCAAGATATAGAGGTCAAGACAAGCAATGTTACAACCCTGCCCGGTCTCCCCTTTACCTCAGCACGGTGGTGTGCTTCAGTTCACTTATGTTTTCAGAATTTTGAGGATTTAATTTTGATTTCTGTGGAAATGATGTAGATATTTAATTCAAACAAATTCAGTGCATTACCTTTTTTTCTGCATAGGGAAACCTAAATTCCAGTCACAGGGAAATCATCTTATTAGCAGCCTTTTTACAGTTTGTTTGTTTGTTTATGTATTTATTTAAGTATTTATTTATTTAGTTATTTATTTAAACTGTTTATGGAGTCTTATATACATATAAGAATAAGAGGTTTTCTTTAATCGATGATTATATAAGTGTTTACCAAATGCAAATAAATACTGCTATAATTTTCAATAGTTTATATTGTTTTATATAGTTTTGTTCCATTTTTTGACCTTGCACCTTTCATTAGTAGATATGTAAATACTCGAATGTCGCATGTAGTGCTTGCATATCAGCTGCAACACTGCTAAAGTGTTGGGCAATGAGATGTTCTTTTTGACCACAATCACTTTGCAGTTTACAGAGTTCTACTGAGCTTTCCCAAGAACTCACAAAGAGCCACAACTACCTGGCAATAATGGAGCGTGAAGCAGCTACTGTAGTTCTACAGGATAAACAGACTAAGCAGCCTAAAGGAGGTTTACATGATTTCTCATTGGCAACAGGCAATATGATGCAATATGTATATAGCTATATATTGTAAGAATTGTAGCTGAATATTGTTACATTATGTACAATATATGTTGTGTTGTTTTATATTGTAATTCCACAGGCCGTTTAATTCTGAGATCTGGTTGTTGACCAAACATGATCTGTTTATTGTATGTTAGTTTGTTTTTCTTTTACAGACAAACTGTTTTCTATAGAGTATTTACAGTTTAAGAGTCTCTTAAATTGTACAGTAAATATATTTCATAACTGCTTTATATGCAAAGATGCTTTGTGTTATTTTGTATTGTGAAAACTTAAGATTTCATATCTTTGTGACAGAAGTAATAATAAAAAAATAGAAAAGTATATCTGTATGCATGGTTACAGCCCTACATCAGACATTTCTAATATTATAAGTGTATAATGCATTAATTTTAAGAAAATGTTTTAAAACTATAATGAATCTGTCAGTTATTATATTAGTATTTACATGTGTATAAAGTTAGTAATTATTCTGCTAAATACTTGTGAGGCCCTTTGTGTGACAGATGGTAATAAAAAAACATTCTGAACGTTAGCATTAACAAAAAGTCTCAAGTATGAGGCTGTGGTCAGCTGTTAGGCCACACAGCGTGAGCTTTCTCTGGATGTGTATTTGCCTTCCCTCTCCTCTGTAGATCCCTTGAGACCAGACAGGTGTTTCTGCAGACGAGCCAAAGCAAGCAAATCACAGCCCGTCTGTTGCATCCCTTGGGGCAACACCCAACAAGAGTGACTGAGGGGTGGTAGAAGGCATCAAATCAAAGAATACACCTCAACATCATTTACAGCTCTATCTCTCTCTCTCTCTCTCTCTCTCTCTCTCTCTCTCGCTTTGTGTGTGTGTGTGTGTGTGTGTGTGTGTGTGTGTTTGTGTGTAAATGACACTGACAATAGACAAACAACAAACATGAGCTGTGTGTGAAAGAGAAATATTTTATCAAAGAGCGTGTTCTGAATAAGGTTGTAAGTCTACATGCATAGAGAGAAAGAAAGAGAGCAAGTGAGACAGACCCAGAGACACAGACAGGGAAAGAGAAAGAGGGAAAAACACACACAGAGATAGAGAGAGTGAAATGTTTTATGATAGGTGCTCTTGTGACCTGTTCAAGGTCTTCTCTGCCAGTTCTGTCTATTCATGATACTGTCTGAAATCAGTAGACCCCCCAAGTCCCCTAACACACACACAGACACACTTTACTCTTTTAGTTTGTACAACCCCAAATCAGAAAAAGTAGAGACGGTATGGAAAATGCAAATAAAAAGAGAAAGTAGTGATTTCTAAATTTACTTTGACTTGTATTTCATTGCAGACAATATGAACACAAAATATGTCATGTTTTGTCTGGTCAGCTTCATTTCATTTGTAAATATACATCCTTTCCTGTCATTCAGACCTGCAACACATTCCAAAAAAGTTTAACAGTAAAGCATTTAACACTTTGTAATGTTGCCATTCCTTTTCAAGACACTTAAAAGATGTTTAGGGACTGAAGACACCAACTGATGGAATGTTTCAGGTGTAATTTTGTCCCATTCAACCATGTCTTAAGGTGAGCAACAGTACAGGGTCTTTGTTGTCTCATTTTGCACTTCAAAATGCTCCACACATTCTCTATTCAAGACAGGTCGAGTCAGCTGGCAGGCCAGTCAAGTACCCGTTCCCCTGTTCCTCCACAGCCAGGACTTTGTAATGTGTGCAGAATGTGGTTTTGCATTGTCTTGTTGAAATATGCATGGGTGCCCCTGGAAAAAATGTCTTCTTGACGGCAGCATATTGTGCTCCAAAATCTCTATGTACTTTTCAGCATTAATGGTTCCATCACAGAAGTGAAAGTTACCTTTGCCAAGGGCACTGACAGAATCCCTTACCATGACAGACTCTGACGTTTGGACTTGTTGCTGGTAACAGTCTGGATGATCTGGTCCTTTTCTTCTTCACACTGAAATTCCTGCAGATTCCTTGAATCTTTCAATTATGTTTTGCACTGTTGAAGGTGAAATAACCAAATATCTTCCTATCTTTCTTTGAGCAACATTGTTTTCTTGGATGCTGCTTTTGTACCAAATCATAATCACAATCACCTGTTGACATCACCTGTTTCAAATCACATCATTATTTAACCAATTTACCTCATTACTAGCCATAAATTGCTCCTGTCCCAACTTTTTTTGGAATGTGTTGTAGGTCTGAATGACAGGAAAGGATGTATATTTACAAATGAAATAAAGTTGACCAGACAAAACATGAAATATTTTGTGTTTATATTGTCTGCAATGAAATACAAGTTAAAGTAAACTTTAAAGTTTCCATGCTGCCCCAACCTTTTCTGATTTGGGGTTGTAATTCCCCAACAAATCATAATGTAAATAATGGCAATTTAGTTTAGTCACCTATCGCCAAATATGGGTGCAGTCTAAAATATAAAATAAGTCTGTATATGTGTGCACACAAACATTAGCTAGATGTTTTTGTTTGTTTGTTGGTTTGTACAAAAATGCTATTTTTAGTTTCTGAGGTTAAAGTTAGACTTGTTCAATGATTGTACAATAGTGATTGTTTTTTAACCCTTTAGAATTTTCTGCATTTCTACATAAACATGACCCAAAACAGTCCAAAAAGTATATTAAGATTGTTATTAAGATTATTAATATTGATTGAATGATCCAATATTGCATTTCTGTAAGCAGCAAAAGTAAGTTAACCTTTGTTATTTTAGTATTTGGTGAGACCCCCTTGTGGAGCAAAGTGCAGCTGAATGTTTCCTCTAACTGTTGGTCAGTCCTGCATAAACAGCTTCAACTCTGATATGTTAATGAGCATTTGTATTGGGTTAAGGTCAGGATTTTGATTGGGTCATTCCAAAACACAAACTTTATTCAGTGGTAGACTTGTGTGCTTAGGGTGTTGTCTTGGGATTTCTTGAAATTTTCATTTAGATTTTGCTGGTATAATTCAGATTTCATTGTTCCATCAGCGTTGGCAGGCTGTTCTGGCCCAGATACAGCAAAACTTATATAATGATACTTTCACCACCATGTTTCACAAATGGGATAGCATTTACATGCTGGTATAGTATGCTTTCTCTTTCTCCAAACATTAACACTAACATTTGTCAACGTGAGATAGTTACTCTACTACAGTTTTTGAGCTAAAGACACGAAACTCAGCACAAACGTCAGAGCTATAATGACAATGCTGGCTTTTGTTTTTTCTAAGCGATATTCCGAACCGAGATATGGACATTTTTATGGCTGATTTTGTCCCATTAAAATGATAAAAAATGACTTTTTATAATCTTACATGAATCCTTCAGACCCCTTTTTATGGGTAGTACATATAATCAGTAGTATGTCAGTGTTAAAAAACAAAAGCAAGTCTGGTTGAGATTACTTAACAGCTCTACACAGTCTGAGGAGCTATGATGATGTAGGTTTACACATGATGGAAATTGATTGAAATATAATTTTAATTTGTAAGCAAGTTGCAAGTATTTCAGTTGCGTTTATTTACATTAGGTCATGGTGGGGACATTGGAGGCCTCCATTTAAACTGAGATTATGGAGATAAATTACCTAGTTTAAGGCCTAGACCCTGAGGATGTGCCATGACATAATTATAAGGTTGATAATAAGTGTGAAAGAGATTTAGAGGAAGACTGAAGGGGACATGAAAAAGAATTATCCGGTTAAAAGGGTCTTATCATAAATGTAATTGAATGGCAATGAGCCAAGTGCCAATGGACAGGAGATGCTAATCTGGAGGCACAACACTTGTATATGGCACCCTCTTTGGGTGAATAAGAACAGTAAGCCAAATAACCAAACAATGTTGCCCTCTTCTGGTCATTAAAAAGAACAGGAGTCATTTAACAATTTATAAATCTTATAAAATTTTGCTGCTCACACATTACCAGTAACTGAATGGTAATGATAAACACTGATATTGTCTGGTTTTAGAAGTACAGTAGGCCTGGCTAGTACTTGAAAGGGAGACTGTACTACAATGAGTAGGATGAGACCAAATAAAAATTCTAACTTGTTTGTACAATGGCTTTTACAATGGTTTCCTGGTCAGTGTAAAAATGTGAACGTAATAAAATGACTTTCCAGCTAATAGTGCAGAATTTTGATCATATTGTCATTTTACATGTCATTTTTTTTCTTTTACAGTTTTTAAAATTCTAAAAACTAAATACTAAGTTTAGAAAATAGTCAAGGTTTAAAATGTAGTCTCAGACTTTGACTCTGTCTCTAATTAGAAAATTCAGCATGTTTCTACAAACCCCATTTCTAGAAAAATTGGGACTTTTCGTAAAACGCAATAAAAACAAGAATCTGCAGTTTGTAAATTCTCTTGAATCTTCTAAACTGACAAAAGAACAAATAAATGACTTGTAATTTTCAGGCTGTCCAACCCTCTCAAAAAAGTTGAGATGGAGCAAATCAGTGCACCAAATAGTGCTAAGTTTATAGATTATTTAAATGATGATGTTTGGAAAAAAAAAGCAGGTGAGCTTGTAACAGGTGAAGGGATCATGATTTAGTATAAAAGGAGCAAACACCAAAGGCTTAGTCTGTGTAAGCAAAGATGATGCTTTGTGGCAAACTTCATGAGAGAATGATCAATTAGGTTAAAAGAACATTTCTCAACAAAAGATTACAAAGAATTGAGCTGTTCCATCATCTACAGTACATTACATTGTGAAAAGATTCAGGGAGTCCAGAGAAATCTCAGTCCATGTAGGACAAGGCTGGAAACCACTATTAAATGTTCATGACCCTCAGAAGTCTCTGTGCCAAAGCTAAGTGGGGTGTGTGGGGTTATTTTTGGATTTTAGAGAGACGTATTCTACCATCATTGTGGGATCTTTTAATAGAAAGTCCATGGTAATTTCAGTTTTTTTATCATAATTCTGTCTCAGCCTTTATTGAGTGTGTTGCAGGTGTCAAAAATCTAAATGTGTTTATATATACAAAAGGCATTTAGGTTGATCAGTGAAAACACTGGAAATCTTTTCTTTAAACCTAAAGCATTTCATTAAAAGTTAGAGAGTTAATCACACATTATTGTTTTTATTCCATTTTATTAAAAACTTTTCTAGAAATGGGTTTTGTATCTGACCTTTAAATAATCCTTCCTGACAGCCGTTTGTGTTTTGTTTTGTTATTTGTTACTTCCAGATCCTATCTGCCAAATTCAACAACTGCAACAAGAAATACAAATAATCATAATATATATTCAGTCTTTTCACATACAGTTTTTTTTGTATTCATTTCAGTGTTACACTTCCCAAAATGGGCACTTTCATGTCAAAAAGTTTTTTTTTTGCAACAGCCTTCGGTAGGTGGTGAAACCATCACATGTAGGTTTTCCTTGTTTCCCATTGATTGATGGCTTTTGCCATCTTGCCTCATGGTTTTTATAGTAGCAGAGTCTACATGTATTTTAAATATATTGCCTTAAACACAGTCATTTTTCTGGGTCAACCGATTCTCTGAAATTGCTCCTCAGCCTCTTCAAGTGTGGAGCTAGCATCTTCATAGGCTCATTTAACTGATCCATGGATGTCCTAAAGTAGATCATAAAGTGGCCATAAAGGAGTTTTAGCTCCAGGACTGAGTAGTGAAACGTCCCATATTATGGTCTGCTTCTCAGGATAGGATGTGCCCAAATCCTTTTCTTTTTTTCTTTTATTTTGTAATTAAAGGAATAAGCACCAGCTAATCATCACTCATCACCTCCATTGTTGTTCAATTATTTTTGTTAAATGTTCACAAAATTGCATCATGTGTAATGTTAATATTGATGTTGCGTTGTTTTTTTTTCTCTTTTTTTGCAGTTTGCATCATTTGTCTACATTGGTTTTACGTCTACATGGTTTTAAACAATGCATTTAGACAGAAGGGAATCTGACCAATTGGAATCTGACTTTTGAGTTTATAATGAGAATGAGGTTTAAGTGAAAATGTAATTAGTAAAAGGTATATTTCCTCAGAAACAAGTATTTAATTTCAAAAAGTAAATTACAAATTTTCCAAAACTTCTTAATTACAGTAATGAGAAATAATCACCACTATTTTCCACTCCAGTTCATGAGAAACATGAGAAAATTTTAAAATGGTTGGCACTACCTGGTCTGCGATTCAGGCAGCAGTGTTAATGAAGAAATTAAGTAGGCAGTGAATGGGATTTGAGAGGATTTGAAGGGGATTTTGAACAGCAAAGTCACTTTGGGATATAATTAAAACCACAACTAAGAGTTGGCCAAATACAGCAATGTGTGTGTAATCAAGGTTAATACAGAACCACAGAATATGGCCCGGGGGGGGGGGGGGGTTCTTTGGACCTGTCACTTTCTTGTGTATGTCAGTAATAATTGTAATTATACAGTGCATACCACCCTGTGCAGCTGTGACTATACACCTTTTTAAAGCCTGTATGTCTAAATATGAATGTATAAACATGTTTATATTAATCTATGAAATATATCTAACCTAAACAATCACATTTTAGTCATTTGTCCCCTTAAAGGGAAATAGTGATAACAAGCAAATCAATCTTTTTCTTCTCCTTTAGGCTGCTCCTGTTAGGGGTCGCCACAGCGGATCCTCCGTTTCCTCCGATTACTCACCTGTCCTTTGGATTTTCCTCTTTCACACCAACTGCCTCCATGTCCTGTCTCACTGTATCCATAAACCACATCTTTGGCCTTCCTCCTTTTCTTTTACCTGGCAGCTCAATTCTCAACATACTTTTCCAAATATACTCAGCCTCTGTCCTCCACACATGTCCATCAAGCAAAATCATTCATAAGTTTTTTTTTTTACTAATCACCTTTAACTGATGATGAAACATTTCTATCCAGATGAGAGTGGTCTCGTTCAGGGCATGAAAGGTCAATGAAAGATTTGATAATGTAAATGATATTCTTTAGCCTTCACAATCACCTGAACTCAACCTAGCTGAACACCTGTGGGTACTTTTAGGTTGACATGTTAGATAGCATTCTCCACAGCTATAAAAACACCACCTGAGGGAATATCTTTCAGAGAATTCCTCCAGTTCTCTTCCTGAGACTTGTAAAATCTATGTTAAGGTGCAATGAAGCTCTTTGGGCAGTGAGTACTGGTCCAGTCCCTTCTTAAGACAAAGATTTTTCCTTCAGTTAGTCACCTGTCTGACCTATACAAGTTCACATTCTAGACATGGCCTAAAAACAAGTGTGTGTTTTTTCTACTTGGACATGCCAGATCTAACTGGGCTGTTTAAGACCTCAAGCTAGTGTGTCAGGGGCATGAACCTCATAAATGTGCCAGTGTTTGAAATGGGAACCATGGGTCTGCTCACTGCCTGTGGTAATATATGAATGTTTTTTATACAGAGAGACACGTTTCTGCTGTAAAATAAGAGGAAAGAGTTCCCTTAGCACAGCCCATCAACCCAATAATAATTACAACTAAATTAGAAGATCCGTTGCAGTAAGTATGAGCAATTTAGCTGCGATTATTAGTTATCAGCCCCCCTAGTGGGGGATAAGGTTATTACACCGCCCATTGATCAGGCATGAGTCCACCATCCGCTGCTGCCTGGAAGAGGTGAAGGGATAAGGGTGTGTGGGCGTGTGATAGCAGAGGACTTCTGACCATTAGAGACATCTCAGGATCGTCGTGGTGGACATGTTCTCGTGCTGATAAGGTACGTCTTTACTGAAATCGTTTCTATCCTATTGTGCTTTCTACCTACAGGGTTGGTCAAAAGAACAAGGCTGCAATCACCTTTGGCCTTAAAGCAATGGGGTGCTCAGTCTAGCCTATCTGCTGTCAGTGTATCTACTGGTAAAACCTAACACAGCTAATAAAGTTCGCACGCCTTATAGTGTTAGCTGCCTGTAATGTGGACCACCAGCATCCTTGTGCGGCTTGCGTTTGGCTTTTCGTCGCTTTTTCATCCGCATCTGGCTATGTCTGAATCTCATGATCACAATGCTGGACGGTAGTGACTCCTTTCGGTGCACTGGATTTCATCAGCTCGGCTAACGCACACCTTCAAGCTTCCGCAAGGCTACTCTCGCCGTTTCTCCGTTTCTCGGGCTCGACAGAGCGGGCATCGCACTACCATCCCCCATGTATGCTAGGTTTTACGGATTTACACGTGGGAAATGGATCTGTGTGATGGCTGTAGTAACAGTACGCCTCCAGAGAGCCACATTCTTAGCATTCCTTCATTGATCTGTCTCTCAGCGAAGCTCTGCGAATCCACAGCCTGCTCCTGCTGTCTTTTTAAACCTGTTTTGCGAAACGCACTACTGACAGCAGATGTTCATTCACGTCCAGCCAGAAATGAAGTTTTTTCAGGCTTTTTCAGTGAAAAAAAGACTCTTGAGTTATTATTATTATTATAATTATAATTATTATTATTATTATTATTATGTAAAACTGAATAAACTGCAAATGGATTAGCTAAAATAATTTAAAGGGAAATAAATGTAAAGTGTAAGTTTGACAAATTAATATACAAAACAATTATAATTTTATTAATTATAATAAATATTAACACTTCACATTTGTTGCTACCAGGAAGTAATGAAGTGTTGCTATATCAACATAACATACCAACCTCCAACTCTGAAAGCTATTTAACTACTTTATATGAGACTTTTTTCTTACAAATATATAAAAATGGTCATTATCTTCAACACACTGCTTTAAGATGGCAAAGATGCTACTGTACAAGAGTACAGCTCCTGTTTCATTTACTAGCCTCACATTTCCATGTGCCATTTTTTTTGCCAACCTCTCTTTTGCTTTCCCTCCGCATTGTGGGACAATAGTGTCCATCAGCACCACACGATACCTTCCACCAGTTTAAGTGTGTACTATGAATATTCTCAACTTTGTTACTTATAATACGTACTTCATACTCAAAAATGATTGCGTAATTCACCTTTAGGTATAATGTTGGGAATTTATGTTTTTTATGTGCTTGGTTACAGATGTGTGTAAGTAGCTCTTACTGCGATTTAAAATGTACACATACATTGTTGTGACTGAGGTGTAGGTAAATTGCAATATTATGCTAAAAAGACATTTGAGAGACAAAAAATATCTGGTTGTAAAATTGACAAGATCAGATAAAAATACATTTCAGTGAGGTAAACAATTAATTTTTTTAATCAGGGACAAACAGAGACCTCTAGAGGGGCATGTGCTCAAATGAAAGCAGAGAGTGTAAGGTATAGGGAGAATATATA
>JBBPDA010019318.1:0-15947 GCA_037974385.1 Arnoldichthys spilopterus | reverse complement strand
TCCTCCCATCTGGGAAAAGGTACCGTAGCATACGGGCCTCCACTACCAGAACGGGAAACAGTTTCTTCCCTCAGGCCAAACTGACAGCTTAACATAAATACACACACACACACAACCAGAATCTGTGTTGCACCTTGGACCTGGAGGAACGTTGTTTCATTTTTACTGTGTATACTGTGAAAATGACAATAAACCTACTACTACTACTACTACTAATGGGTTGGCGATCCCGTACACGGGCTATGCCATAGTAGAGGTAGCTGGAGTGAGGATCCCCCAGAAAGGTATTGTGCTAATTTGACCTGAGTGTTTATCAGTGCCTTTATTAATTGGAATGAATATTATTACAGCCGTAGTCTGCACCCTGCTGAGAAAAATGACGCTAATTATAGTTCTTTCAAATTGGAACTTCTGGCCATGAAATGGACAGTAACAGAAAAGTTTAAGGATTACTTGATGGAAGCAACATTCACTGTATATACGGATAATAACCCTTTAGCCCATTTACAGACTGCCAAGTTAGGTGCGACGGAGCAGCGGTGGGTAGCCCAGCTGGCTAGCTATAATTACACAGTGAAATACCAGGCCGGCTGGGAGAATGCAAATGCAGATGCGCTGTCTAGAGCCCCAGCGATGGCTGTTATGGTGAGCAATGTGTCACGAGGAGAGGATCAAGGGCGTGGTGAGATTTGTTCAGTAGATTGGGCTAAGTTACAGCAAGAGGATGGTGAGGCTCGACAGCTGTATGGCTGGGTGCATGGACAGGAGTGGCCCAGCGCAGAGGATCGTCAGGGTGCACAACCAGGAGTGAAAAGGCTGTTGAGGCATTGGGAATGTCTGAAGGTACGAGATGGGGTATTGTATCGGGAGGTAACTGATTCTTACACATGTGAGCTGTTAGAACAGGTTATCTGCCCCTCAAGTCAAAGGGAGAAGGTCTGGAGGAGTTATCATGAAGCCATGGGCCATGCTGGAACAGAGCGTACATTGAGCCGGCTTCAAAGACACTTCTTCTGGCCAGGAATGGAGACAGAGGTGAGGAGGTTTCAATTGGGGTGCCGGTCCTGCAGCTTACATAAGGATCGGGTGGAGTGTAAGGCACCTTTACACCCCATAGTGGTGAAATTCCCCTTAGAGGTAGTGGCAGTAGATTTTTTTTGTCTTTAGGATGACCTGGGGATGAGTATCAAAATATTTTGGTTATGATTGATATGTTCACCAGGTATGCTTGGGCTGTCCCTACTTGAGACCAGACCGCTCGAACCACAGCTAGGGTATTGTGGAGAACTGTGGTGCAGCAATTTGGATGTCCCATGCGGATTCATTCAGACCAGGGCCCCAATTTTGAGTCAGATTTGTTCAAACAGATGTGCACTTTGTATGGAATAGGGAAGAGCAGGACTACGCCCTGCCACCCTGCTGGGAATGGTCGGGTTGAACGCATGAACCAAACGATTTTGGGGATGTTGCGTTCATTGGCATCGGAAGAACAAGATAGGTGGCCAGAGCGACTACCTGAGCTCATGATGGCATATAATAACACTGTACATAGCGCCACGGGTTATGCCCCCTCATATCTAATGTTTGGGCGTTACATGAGGACACCAGTGGATGTGAGTTGAGGACTGGGAGATCAGTTAAAAGTGCCAGGTGGTGATAAATGGGTCAGGGAGCAACAACAGCAGCTAAATCAAGCATACAAGATAGTACAGCAACATGGTGACAGAGCAGCTTCACAGGCTAAGGCAAGGTTTGACAGGACAGCCCATGCGGAACCCTTAGTGGTGGGACAGAGGGTGTGGGTGAAGGACAGGAATAGGCATGGGCGGGGAAAGTTATGTCTCTGGTGGGATGAGACGCCCTATGTTGTGGTGGAAGTTATGGGTGGAACGGGGTTGGTGTATAAAGTACGATCTGAAGTGGATGGAAAAATAAAAACCCTTCACTGTAATGCACTCAAAGTATTCCATGCGAAGCCCCAGGTCCCGCATCATCTAGAACAGCAGCTGCGCCTGGTTATGGAGCGACCCTTGCTGCTACATGTAACACTCCTTTAAGTAAATGGATTCCTTGTAGGCTATGGGTGGGAAATCCAGCACCGGTGCTTGAGCAAGGGGCACCAGTTGAAGGATTGCGTAGGCCCCCTTGCATTGGGAGGCCCCCTTTAAGGTAGTGACTTTTTTTATTTATTTATTTTTTTTTTTTTTGTATTTTATATTTTGTGTGGGGTGGATTATTGTGGTGGTGTGATTTTCCTTTTTGGATGTGGGTTATTTTCCTTGTTTGTTTTTCTCCCCATTGTATACCAAGTGACACCTGCTCCACTAATAATGTAATGAGACCTTTTTAGCCCAGCGTATGTTGCCCTCATCAGAGATGGTGATAGGTGGAGCGTGGACCTTTTAAAGATGGCGGCGCCCATTGGTTATGATGCTCCCTCCTGGACTATGGCTCGTATTGCTGCCGTGGTGACTCGTTTTTGCCGTAAGGGATTAGGTTTTTAAATTGTAAACTAAGTTCATTCAAGCGCTGTGCTCCCTGGGCTTTGGCTGTGTGCTGCCGTTGGATTGCGGATCATTAGGCAATGCGGTGAGGAGCAGAGAGTCGATGCGGCTTGGAGAAACGGAGGAGTGAAGGCGGTGTTGCCAGGTTGATGCTGACCAGATAAGAGCAAGTACGAGTGGTGAATGAATCTGGAGGCAAGTCTGATTGTGTGAGCAGCTGGTGCATTGTCGTGGGTCCTCAACAGTGGTCAGGGCCCAGTGAGGTGAGTCGCACCAGTCACCGCATTTTGCGAGCGGCGCCTGAAACCATTTTACTGCCAGTTGTGTGTCCTAGGGCTGTGGTGGAGGAGGGAGTTGGACAGCGACGACGGAGCCGATTGGTGACTAAAGCAGAACGTGGGTGGACACGGGTCTGTGATTGGTGTAGAGCTCGGTATCGAGGGAGGTTGGCGAACACGTGATTGGAGGAGGGACGGGCAGTGACTGCTTTTTCACACACAAGCGTATTTGGGACTTATTTGTTGTTTTAGTGCTGGGGAATCTGCTATTTATTCTATCTAACTGTTTTAGACTATCAACTTGGTGGATATGCTCTTATGTTTTATTTTAAATAAACATTGGAAAATTTTATTCTGTCTTGCTGCTCCTTCCTGACAACGAACCTATTGTGGGGTTTATTGCCTTATTTTAAAGTATTTTAGTGGGTCCCAGTGCCCATTACCTTATTACTGGGTGGCGTTTTCGGTTTTGGCTTCTATTTACAGTGGGCTTTTATAAGCTCTTTGGGAAAGGTATTCGTTATTAGAACCTCGGCACCATGTCACAGGGATGTCTGGTGTTGGCAGCAATAATTTGCCTTTCATGTTTGTTCCTGTTACCTCGACTGTGTTAGTTTGTCTTCCCAGCTATCCCAGTCATGATTCCAGTGATTTGTTTTGTCCCCATCCCTGTGTCTTTTCTTCTCCTGTTTCAGGTCTTGTCTCAGTTTCACGTTTAGGTTCTTTAGTTCTGTTCGTGTTTGTCACCCCAGGGCTGGCTCCTAGAGGGAGAGATCTGTCAAGTCAAGTTTATTTGTATAGCGCTTTTTACAACTGACGTCACAAAGCAGCTTTACAGAAACCGGGTCCGAGCCCCCAAAGAGCAAGCCAAGGGTGACAGAGGCAAGGAAAAACTCCCTAGCAGTAGGAAGAAACCTTGGGAGGATTAGAAGGGGGAACCCATCCTCCTCTGGCTGACACCGACACTGGTCAAGGTCCCTCGTGCCAGGTGTCTGTCTGTGTTTATGTTCCCCATGTGCTATTGTCTGGTGTTTTTGTCTTAGCCCTGCCTTAGTCCTGCCTTAGCTCATCCTTGTTCACCTGGCTCTTGTCTCTTATATCTTCTTTGCCCAAGTGTTTCTTGTCTTGTCTTCTTTAATAGCCCTTGTGTTTAGTAGTCTGGTGTCTGATCTCTGTCCTCTGTTACTGCTGTTATACTTTGTGGTTCTTTTAGTGCTTTGTGTTAGTCTTTGTTTAATAAATTTGTAAACCGCAGAAATGTCTTGGTTTCCAATATTTTTTATGTTTGAGAGAGATATATTTGCGCAAAAAGCCCCCATTTAGGAAAATAGGGCCTGTCTTCTCAATAAGCTAGACTCTTGGATTTTAAGATCCAGATTACATTATAGCCTTATGATGGTTAGATAGCATTGCTAATTATATTAAAAGAAACCTTGAACATCCAGCTTTCTGGATGCTACATTCCCCATTTTCCAACAGGAAAAAATGCAGCCCTGTCGATGTACAGTAGAACTGGTTAATTCTATTATAACTACTATAGTACAGATATTTAAGGGATTTGTTCCAAAAGTTTTTTTTGTTAAAACTGAACTGAATCCCTCTTTACCATGCCAGGAGCAGGAAGAAACAATATGCAATAAAAACAAAAGTCTGTGTTACATCATCTTTCCTTTTTAATAACATTTTTAAAAATCATTTTGGAATTGAGGATACTAATTATAAAAGTTTAGCAATTGGTAATTTTGTCCATTCTTGCTTGATTTGAGACTTCAGATGCAGAGGTTTATGGTTCAGTTCAACAGTTTTGTAACCAGCTGGAATGGTCTTTTACATTCTTGGCATGTGGAACTCGACATCTATTTATCCGAAAACAAACAGAAATGTGGAGTCATCCGACCACAGTACACATGTCCAGTCTTTCAGTCCATCTAAGATGAGTTCAGGTCTAGAAAACTCATCTACATTTCTGCATAAAATTGATGTATATATTCCTTCTTGTGTAATATAGTTTTGAGTTGCATTTCTTGATGCAGCGATGGACTGTGTTAAGTGACAATGGTTTTCTGAAGTACTCTCGAGCTCACATGCCTATTTTTCTCATAGTACCATGATGGTTTCTTAGCTGTGCTGTTTGAGGGCTCCAAAATTACACATTCAACAGTGGTTTTCAACCTTGCTCTTTAAGAACTAAGATGCCTCTGAATTCTATGAATTTTTTCTTTATAGATGTTAAAAGATATTAAATTCTCTGCCATCTTCCATTGAGATGTTTCTTTTGAATTGTCCAACAATTCTCTCAAATTTTGGCATAAAAATGTGAGCCACAACCCATCCTAATAAAATTAAGTTGGTCAGTAAAACTACTGAAGATCTTTTTACTTTGTCAGTTAAATAAAGGTCCTCATAAAATAAATTACAGACTTTTAGTTTTAACTTTGACTTTTAGTTTTCTAGAAATGGGGTTTGTACTTGCAAATATGAATGTGCCTATTTCTTATGGCTTATAGGGCATTCCATGTGATGGTCAGAGATGTACAGAGATTCTATAGCAATGCAGTGCTTGGACATTTCCCTGCTGACTGAGAGAGTGTGACAGGGAAAAGACAGGGGTGAGAGAGAGAAAGAGGAGTGAGAGTCAGGGAGAATATCATTAACCCAAATCCCTCAAAATGTGCTTACAGTTGCCTAGAAACCATCTCTCTACTCTCAGGCTGTTCTTACACCCTCTTTGTCAACTCTCTTATGTCAGTGTAGTGAAGAATGACACATTTATCCATTGCACAGTAGGGCAGTCTTCAGCTTCAGACTTTTAGACACACGTGCACTTGCATGTGTGTTTTTTTTTTCTTTCTGGCATGAACAACTATGACAGATGGATGGAACAGTGACTCTCTGTAGATTTGCTCAGTTTGTTAGTCTGAAATCTAAACCTGGCATTTACAGCACAGTAAAGTGAAGCTTGGCCTGGGCCTAAGTGAAGCCTGGCCTGGGCCTAGCAGACTAACACCAACTGCTCATACTGCCATACCAGTCATTAACCTTTAGCTAAGCAGCTTTATCTGCTGTAATAGCAGCAAAATTGGACCTACAGAGTGTTTTGGAGAACAATTCCATTTTCATCAAGGCATCTAATAAAAGTGTGCTACAGTTTTTGATTATGTTGAGTGAGTATAAAGGTTTTAAGTGTTGGAATCAGGTCCAAGGACATGCAGGGTTTATTTAACAAGTAGCAAACCCTGAGACTAAACTAGAACTAACTACAAGCAAACACAGACTACACATAACACATATGGCGAAACCTGGTTACCAACATGGATGGCTCAAAATACATAATTAAATGAAAGATCACAGGAAATATAACAGTTCATCTTAACAGAAGAGCATAATGGTGAAAAATAACAGTTCCAACTGGGATACAACCAAGCACAAATGTTTAAATAATAACACAAGACATGACAACTTGGCTTGGAAAAAGACATAAAATAAGGACCAGGTTAACTTGCTTGGGAAAGGGGTAAGGCAATGGGGGGGCTAAAACATACACATAAATACTAGACCTGAAAACATGGTACTTGGAAGCAAAAACAAATAAGACATGTCACAGGGAACATGTAAATTTGTAAATGAATTTGTGTCTACTATGTTGGGCATATTTCTAGTTATGTTCTATCAAACCAACCAATGGCGAAGTCCAGATTTTATTGCTACAAAGGAAATACTGCAATTTGATTTTGACGCCTTGATCACGACCCCCTCCATCTTTTTGTATGTGGTTACTATACCTCAGCATCAGCAGGTTTATATAACTGCAGTGTTCCTGAATGCAAACAGAAAAAACATCCCTAAAGGTTTGTACGTCTTGGAGGAGCTTGTTTCACAGGACTAAGGCTGTGGTAGCGCTACACAAAACACAGTGAAAGTTTCATCTGATTTCAGGACTTTCCATACCAGGTATGTTAGCCTAATGGTATCCCACACAATCATTTCAGTCTTTTTGTTGTATTGTTTTTCTGTCTTTTAGCTGGCAGAGAGGACACTTCCCTTTTATTTTACTTAAGCTCAGTGGAAGACTGCAAATTACTCTCTGTCTCTTTCTCTGATTTTGTCTGTCTCTCTCTTTCTCTCTCTCTCTTTCTCTTGCATAAATATTTGAACCATAGATACATGTACACATAACTATAAATTAAATAAATAAAAACATTAAAGAAGGTGTACAGGTGACTATAGCTGACTATCTAACATTTTGCTTAGACAGAAAGTGCCTGATCAAGAATAACATCATGATTGCAGAAAAAGGATCCATTCTGTATTAAATGAAAAACACAGCAAAATGTGTAGTCAAAGTGACTATTTGTCATTGTGAACACCCCATCACATAGAGTGCACCACAATGAAATGTGACCTCTGCATTGAACCCATCCACACATGGAGCAGCAGGCAGCTATCAACAAAGCCTGGGGAGCAGTGCAGTGGGGCAGTACCTTGCTCAAAGTTACCTCGGTAGTACCTAGGCTGGGACTTCCAAACCCTCTAAACACGAGTGTAGGTCACTAACCAGTAGGCTCATGTAGTGTGTCCAAGCCATTAGGGACAATGAGAGGTTCAGAATTTGACACACATTTGCTGCCACACTCTTCTTTACAATTCCAAATGCAATCTTGGAATATAGTTTCTATTTGTTTTCTGTTTAAAAAAAAAATTCACACCTAGTTGGTTTGCTGAACTGAATCTGAGATTTGTTTTTGTGGCATTCTAGCTTTTGCAATGGTAAAACCACACCAAATTACTTGAGGGGGTTCATTGACCAAAAATGAGATACAAGCACTTATTTTCACATCAGGGTCAAAAAACCTCACTGATTTGAATGCAAGTCAAGTTCGGTTTATTGATCATATGTTTGTTAACGTTGGGTCAACAGTACAATGAAATGTGTTGGACAAAAAGAACCAGTATACTCAGCAGAAGAACATGATAGATAAAAATGAATATAAATTAAAAGTAAAAAAAAAAAATAAAAAAAATAAAAATAAGAAGAAAATAATAATATATATAAGAAGAATATTTACAGATATATAAAGAAACTGCGTGAAGGGCACATTGTGTAAAGTGTGATGTGCAGAAGTGAAAAAGTGACCCGTGTGAACAGCAATATTGCACATTGGATGAAGGTTAGAGAATTGACAGTGTGAGGTGGTTTATGAGTTCAGGAGCTTGATGGACCGGTAATAAAAACTGTCCTTTAGCCGTGTGGTGCGAGCAGTCATGCTCCTGTAGCGTCTGCCAGATGCTAACAGGGAGAACAGACTGCGTGCTGGGTGGCTGTGGTCCTTTATGATACTGTGTACTTTTCTCCAGCACCGCTGGCGGTAGATGTCCTGAATGGCAGGGAGACTGTTACCGGTAATGTGCTCTGCAGTCTCCACCACTCTCTGCAGTGTTTTCCGGCTGTGGGCAGTGCTGTTCCCATACCAGACTGTTATGCAGCCTGTCATCAAGCTCTCAATGTGGAAATGCCCTTATTTAAATGTATTAGGTCCTTGTTACTATACGCATTGGCCATTTCAGGTGCACGTACCATATAGCTGCATTGTCTAGTTTTAAATGCTACTGCACACCAATCATCACCCCTCCATTAATGGAAACGGACCACTGTTGACCAGATATTACTTGGATAATAGACAATACTCAGCATAGCATGGACAGTCAAACAAAAATATCCAGCCAATAGTTGTCTTGTCATCATAATGTGACCATTGATGAATGGCTAGACCAGAGATATTCAACTTCAATTGTGGAGGGCTGAAAGTCTGGTGATTTTCCTGCTTGAATGCACCGAAGTCAACTCATCTATTCATTGCCAGGTTTAATTAATGTATTGGAGCATGTAAATCACCAAACTGTGCCATACACTAACTTCTAGGACCGGAGCTGACCATTCCTGAGCTGGAGGAACATAAACTGTTCATGGAACCAAGCTGTAGTCTTTATAATAAACCACCAATGCAATGGTTTCTAATAAAGTGGTTAGCAGGGGTTAATGCCATTTCTTTGTTTCTGTATTTTATTGAGAGCAGCCCCATTTTAGCCATGGAGTTAAAGGCATATAGAGAGTTAAAGAATAATTAGAGTCCTATGTGAATTATCGAGGGGAGGTGATGTGAGAGGGGGCATGGAGAGTAAGACATCAAGCATTTGAGACACAGAGTGCTTATGATGGTAAAATTTTTGGCACTGAGAGTGAATTCAGAGTGATAAGCAATGTTGATACTTTACTTGCGCACACACATTCACTTAGGCTGAAAGAACAACAGTGTGCACACTTGCTGAACATGTGTGTGCTTTCTCATATTTTTGTTTGCTGCCTGTTGCTTGTTTGTCAGGTATAGCAACAATGAGAACACCTTTTAGCAGGTCTAGTTGATGCTATATGTGTGTGTGTTGTATTTGTTTATTGTTTGGGGGGGTTGGGGTTGGTGTATATCTTTTGGCTTAGTCTCTCTGTGAGTGTGTGTGGTCCAGGTTGTTTATTTTAGTAACCAATGGGGAAAAATTCTGCCTGCTCATAAATCGGAGACATATTTATATTTTGCCCACACACACACGGTGTACAAAAATATTTTCCAAAATGGACTGAAGTTCATTTGACTTTTATATTTAATTTGCTAGAATACAGGCCCCACCAAATTGTTGCCAATTTCATAGTGCTCCATCCTTTATTTCCAGTGTTCTTAGGCAGAAGCTACCAGTAGCAAGTATTTACCAGAATAGATATATTAACGTTCATCTTTTTATGTAACAGTAATTATGAGGGAAGTGACTATTTGTCATTGTGAACACACTCAAGCACCATAATGAAATGTGACCTCTGGACTTAAACCTGCGACCTTTAGTTCACAAGGGCAAGGTCCTAACCACTAGGTCATCACTGCCCCATTTACTTTAGTACATTTACATTTTTTCATTTGGCTGATGCTTTTATCCAAAGCGACTTCCAGGACAGAGGAAACAATCAAGCGCTCACATTGCATAGAGTAACAACATGAATTGTATATTTAAAGAATATGTAGAATACACAAAGTGCATTTGTTTATTCACTGTATTTTATCTAAAATATATTTTTCTGTATAAATATACTAAATGTACTTTTCCTTGTTACTATCATTGCATGTTTTTTGGACTGCATGTTTGGATCACATTTTTGTACTGATGCTCTTAAATAATTTTTTTTTTTATCTCATGTACCTGTATCCATCTGCCCTCATTGTTAGAGTTGTACTTTAGTGTGCTGTAAAGAAATATGCTTTAATAAGATTATTTATTACTGACACACACTAAGGCTAACAAAAGTATAATTAATAGTCATATTAACTAAAATGTATTTTTTTAAATGACATTTAAAGTAATGCAGAGTGGATACTTTAGTGCACTGTTTGGAAATACATAAAACTACAGTAGTAGAAAATGCAACTAAAGATATCAGAAGTTGTTGTAGAACAAATTAAGAAGGCTTCAGGGTCTGAGTGAGGGATTCTGCAAGATGTTTAAGGGTTGCATGCAGTGCTTTTTTCAAGTCCCCCCACAACATTTCAGTGGCATTCAAATCTTTAAATAGGCCATTCTATTACCCTTAATTTTTTTTTACCATGGATTTGCTGGTATGCTTAGAACTGCTATCATGTTGAAAGGTCAACTTCTAATTTAACTTTAGCATTTGGACCGATGGCTTTACATTATCTTTAAGCACTCCTTAATATGATATAGAATTCATAGTGACCTGCAAACTTTCCACTCCCTGAGGCAGCAAAGCTATTCTAAACCATAACATTTCCACCACCGTGCTTCACAGTTGATATAAAGTTCTTTTACTAAAAAGCTGTCTTTTTTGTGCACCACAAATGTGTACTGTTAATGTGGCTCAACAACTATATACTCCCCTGCATATATGTTCTTTGGAAAGCAGAGGGTTTTCCTGGGACACATCTTGTGCAGGTCAAATTTGTCTAATCTCTTCCTGATTGAAGACATATGCACTTTCACACCAAAAGCTGCAAGAGTTACCTATAGACATTTTGGGACTCTTGGAGACAATCTGCTCTCAGGCTAAATTTATTGAGGCAGCCAGTCCTGGACTACCTTTTTATATATATTTTTTATTTATAAACAAAATAAATAACATAATTTTAACAAGCTTCTGTTCTCATGTTAACATGAACTGACCATTCAAAAACATCACACAATTGGCATGTAGGTCTTACTGTCAAATGAATTATTTTACATTTGTGTGTGTCAGTTTGTTTAATGACACCATAAATAAATCAGTGAGAAGACCTGGGCCTAGATTGTACACACAAAGAGCTCCCACATTCTGTTTTTAATCCAGACTGTTCTGTACCACTGATTCAGAAAAAATGACTGTTTAATGTGATGCTGTGCACCCTTAATATATTGTGTACTCCAATACAACCACTGGTTTTAAAAAACATATCTTAAAAAAAACTGTCACATCAAAAGGCTTCTACCTTTCTATCTTTTTACTTTTTATTTGCCCAGCCTGATACAAGAACTTTGTGGCTTCCTCAAAACTGAGAGAATGTGAGGAAGTGAGGGAAGTGAGGAAAAACTTGTTCACCTCGAATTTTTTTTTACAGATATGAACTAAGAGGCAGATTGTTTGCCAAAGGCCAGCAGAATGGAATACTGTTTCAGATTTCTAACCCAGGATGTGATCTGGCAGCACACACACTTATGGATGAGGTGTGTATTTTTGCAATAATGATTAAAATCTATAGAGTAGTTTATCAGAATGTGCTACCCAGGTAGAGCAAAAGACTATATTAGAGTCTGCTACACAGATGCAGCAACAGAATTGTTCAAATATACAATTGTGATATACAAGTGTAGCAATAAAAACCATTAGAATATGCTGTTCAGGTGCAACAATAGTGCTCTACAGGTGCAGCAACAGAATTCATCAGAGTGTGCTATACAGGTGTAGCAGTAGAATTCAGCGATTTATGACTGGTCAATGTAAGAATCAAAGAGTGACTGATGATATTCTTTCATATTTTATCTTTTCCCGTTACATTTTCTACTTTTAATTAATTTCATAAAATCTTTTTCTTTCAAAGACAAAAAGATTAATTTTTAATAATCATTACATCATCAAACTGAACCATACCCTAAACAATGATGGTGCTTCATTTCATATTATTCTCATATACTGCCCTGTAGCTTTCGATATCAATTCAAGATTCCTAGCCTACAAAAAGTATGTGCAATTCATATGGTGTCTGAGTGGCATAGGACCTTTCCCTTGCAAACAAAAGTTTGTAGGTTCAAGTCCCGATCCAGGTATCACTGAGGTACCCTTGAGCAAAGTACTATCCTGCTACACTGCTCCTTAGGTGTTTTTTTATAGCTGCCCATTTTTCCACATGTGCATGTGTAAAGGCTTAAATGCAGAGATCACATTTCATTGTGGTGCACTTTGTGTTTGATTGACTGTGTTTACGATGACAAGTCACTTTCTTTTTCCTTTTTTTTTACATGAATTTCAAAGTTCCTTAACATTTGGTATGTCCTCCTCCAGCTGGCTCCAGAAGTTTGTGCAAAAGCCTTTGAAATCCATGAAAGTTGCCTGGACAAGCTGAATAGATGCTGTCTTCTACATCAGGACAATGATACAAAAATCCAATACAAGCTGAAGATTTTGGAATAGTCCTCATATTTCCCTGACATGAAAATCACAAAAAATCTGTGAGTATATCATAAACATGCTGTGCATGCAAGACCAACCTTGAAAATCAGAGAATTGTTCTGCAAGGGACAGGGGATAAAAAAGAAAGTGTTTCACCTCCCTCAACATCCAAATAAATGCTCGGCTAACCCCCAACCTCATACTGCATTTTACTTGGGAATATGTCATGGTACTGCAATATTTTTTAGTATTTATGTTATTTATCTAGGATATCACACCACCCTCCCAAATCTGGTAATTTCCTTAACAAACATAAAAAAGATGACAAGATGTAGGTTAAATATGACACATGTTATGATGGTGTCAGTGATGAATATGCAGTGATATGCCTATACTGGGTTCAGTGACAAATGTCTGGAGAAAAAAAAGAGTGGGAGCAGACATATAGTGCATGTAATATTGACTATAGCCCTTGTTCTTCATGGGCCTTTTTTTGATGTTTATGTACAGGGCTGGGAACAAAATAAGGGTCTTTCATGCTTTGCGAGACATTGCAGGCTGGCATGAATTAATTTTTTTTGCTGGAAAGAGAAAAAGGAGTGAGAAACAACATTAACTGATAATAGAAACTGACTCTTGTCTTCTGTGAGGAGTGAGAGAACAAAAGAGTTTTTGAATGTCTGAGAATGTGTTGCATGTGTGTGTGAGGAGGGACCAAGAGAGAGAGAGAGAGGGAAGGGAATGTGTGTGTAGGTGTGCATAGATGCAAAGAGGATAGTCTTGAGTAGGGTTAAGTCATTGGCCTGATTATCCACTCTGAAGGAAAGTCGAGGGTTGGTGCTGTGTATCCCCTATGGGTGTGGAACTCAAACGTTTTAATCAGAACAGTGTGTCAATGATTCTTTGTTTGCCTGCCCGGCCTTCGGACAAGCACAGCCAGCCAGCACAGGAAGTCAGTTCTTCTCTTCATGAGCAAGTCAGATTGAGGAGAGGAGGATAAGGGGATAAGAGATGAAAGAGAGCATAGAACTCAGTGTGTGTGTAAATGTGTTGTAAGGATTCTTCAGTTCCACAGTTTGCATATGTGGGTAGGTGTGCTGTCATACATTTTTAGGACCAAAACATCCTGACTTTGCTGGAAAACTAGACAAAATGAATGCCAATAATGCCATTAATAGAAAAGCAAATTGGAAAAGCATTTGTTTTTTTAAGGTTATGCTCTTTAAAAAAAAAAGCGCCATAAAGCAATTGTTAAGCAACACCACAGTAGAAATTTCCTGAACATCAGTTTTTGCAAACACATGTGAAGAAGCTTTTGAAAACCTCACATAATGTAAATACTACACCAGTTAAGGGTTCCCCTAAGAACCTTTACATTATGTGGATGATCTTTAAACTTTTAAAAGGTTCTTCACACTTACACATCTCAATTACAAAAATGGTTCCTTTAAGGATTATCTGTTAAAGGATGCTTAGGGAATGAAAAATATTTCCTCTATGGCATTGCACATAGAACCCTTTCTGGCACACTTTATTTTTTTGAGGGTGGGCAAGGTTTAGATTTAGGTTTAGAAATCTTATTATTACATATTGCATATTGTACACTATAAGGTATATGATCATTTTTCCTGTGGTATTGCTAACAGGTGTATAAAACTAAGCACATAGCCATAAACAAACACTAGCAATATGATGGGTTGTACTAAAGAACTCTGACCTATAATGTGACACTGTTATAGAATGCAGCCCTTTAACAGAAATCACTATGCCCTGGTCAGCTGTAAGTGCTTTACAGAGTATAAGCTTAAGTCCCTTAGTTCCAGAGAAGGGTATTGTTAATGCTACAGCTTGTGGACATGTTAGAGAATTATATCTTTTAAGTTTCTGTAAAACCCTGTTTCAGCTGGTCTGTACTCCTTTGAACAAAGGAAGGTCCATAAAGACATGGTTTCACAAGGTGTTTGACATCAGTACCAGACCTCACAAATGCTCTGCTGACTGAATAAGCAAACATTTTCACAGACCCACACCAAATTTTGTTATAGCCACAACCTTTTGGCCATATTGTGTATCTCTATGTCCTGACTTGCATGTGTTTGCATGTGTTCCGGTCAGTCCCTTGAAAATGTGTTTACTATTGACTTCCTTCACACAGAGAAACACAGTCACGCACTTACTTTCTCTCTCTCTATCACACACACATACACACAAACACACTCACACATGCATTGCATTGACTGAGTTCTTATTTCAAGAAAAGAGAATTATAGAAGAGATTATAGGATAATATTCCATAAATACTTCCATGACTCATTATGCAATGCAAAGAATTTTCTGTTCTGCTCTCCAATACCCTCAGTTTCTATGACTAAAAAGCTGCTTGTGTTTATATAAGATGTCTACAGAACCTTTCAGTAGGGTTATTCTTTTTAAAGTTTGAAAGCAAATTCTATATTAAATTGGTTTCCTTTGTATAGCTGTATTAGTTATAATCTGTGAATGTGAGTTTGTGACAATGACTCAATTATCAGTCATCTGTCCACCTTACATCTACACTCTGAAACATCTGTCACAAAGGTAGCTTCAGAATAAAGTCTGAAAACCCCTGTTCCCAGTTTACTCTGGATAAGAATATGAATGTCTACAAACAGTCAGTGTGCATACAATGGTTGCCCTACCCTCTGTTACACCCAGTCAGATCTGTACCTTAAATTAATGCAATGCAGCCAAAACTAATTCTTAAACTCACCTTTCTGTTTCTCATTCTCAAACTCCCAGCAGCCTTAGAAACTCTCTGCAGCTTGGTGTCCTGTTGGAGGTGCTTTGGGGTAACTGTTGCGTCCCTCTTCCAGCCCTTTATATCATATCCCTTAACCCTGACATAGAGATGAGCACAAAGGCCAAGCACGAAGAGAAGCACACACACACGCAGCAACACACACCTGTTCACCCTCTTCTTTAGCATGCTGCGGTTTCACTGTTGGATTGCAGATCTCTTGCCTTCTCTCTATTTCCTATTCTCTTATACCCTCAGACAGCGACTCCAGTTGCCATTCTTTTTGCATTAATGATTTCTGGACTGTCTTCTTCCCTTCTGTTCTCTAACTTTTAGACTGGTTTATTTCTTTTCACATGCATGAGTTCTCCCACAATTGCTTCATGATTTTCTCTCTCTCTCCTTCTTTTCAAGTTGGTTATTCCATTCACTCCTCTCTGCTCTTCAGGGTCTCTGTCCTTGGCTGGCGTAAGCCTGAGCTGAGGTACAGCGAACTCTCCGGTTACAAAATCCACCATCTGTAAACATCCTTGTCCATGTTGGTGTTTGTGTGTGTGTGCTAAAAAAGGAGATTTCTTTCAGAACTTTGGGAACTCCCCCCTAGTGGATATCCTTCAGACACACAAAAGTACTCTTTCTCTCTCTCTCTCTCTCTCTCTCTCCCTCTCTCTCTCTCTCTCTCTCTCTCTCTC
>JBBPDA010019220.1:0-15953 GCA_037974385.1 Arnoldichthys spilopterus | reverse complement strand
CAGTCAGCTGGGATTGGCTCCAGCTTCCCCGTGACCCGGAAACGGAAGAAGCAGTTGGAAAATGGATGGATGGATATTTGATATATTGGAAAAACATAAAAGTTTTCCCTTCATCACAAGTCACAGTAATTCAGAGGTTTAGTCAGTGAAAATCAGAGAATTAGAGTGTGGAACCCTATATATGTAGATTGATTTTGCACACCCAGTGTCATGGTTTATTGTGTAAATGCATTAACCTGATAACCACAATTGTTTCACTTTGCACACACACAACAAAAATTCGGACAGTGTTAAAAGCCCACTCTGCCAAGGAACTTTATTAAAATGATATCATCCCTGTTGGGACAAAACCTTCTTCTTTTTTTTCTTTTTTTTACTTTTCTTTTTTTTGCATAACTAAAAATCTTAAGTTGCACTTTATTCTGTGAAAATTGTTTAAAAGAACCTATAGAAATGGTCAGATTTACTGGGTAAAATTCAAATGTTATTGAATATAACATGTATGTTATGTTTTCTTTGGACTATAGAGGGTGGAATCAGCTCATATATGCAAAATATATATATTGCAAACAAATGCAGTTATAAAGTTGGCAAGTTTAGCAAATCAGGTTGGAATAACCCACAATAGAGATACATAGATTACCAAGACTCATCCAAGACAGCGTGGCTGAAGCCAGATGCCCTTCTCTTTGTTAGATTCCTTATTTATAAATTTTATTTATTATATATTTGCTTACTTTTGTTTTTACTTGTCATTGCACAAATCTTGTCTTTGAGGGTGTTCAGGGGAATATTTCAGTACATGCTGTACTACTACAACTGCTTATGTGATAAATGAAGTCAAAGTGACTTGGGTACCTGGGAAAAAACACTTATTTGACTAAGTTTAGACTTTAAAATGTCTAGTCGTGACTTTATAAATGATATGTAAGATCTTATTCCAAGCAGAGTCGACCAGACTGATACGAAAAAGCCAACTGCTTTATTTCAGATCATGGAAATAATGAGAAGGGAGGAGTTGTCTGAGGCCTGACTCCACCCCATAGACCTTTGGTTCTCCAGTTCTAGTGTTTGTGCAGTGCCTATAAAAAGTGCCTGTACTCCTCTACAAGTACAACCTGTTCGGTCCAGTTTTTCTTCCCAAGCTCCTTCTATTTAATTTCGCTGCTGTAGCTTTATCCCGATTGTATTCAATGTGTAAGAATGACGCCAAAGACCATAAAGCTGACATGCAAGTTAAAGTTTAACAGTCTAGTTAATTCTTGATTACAACCATTTCAGCTCTGTTTATTTGAAAAAGGTATTGTAGACCCATAAAAAAGCCTTATATTTTAAAGATGTATTGCATTAAAAATATACATATTGGAAAAAGAATATCCATCCATCCATTTTCTCAACCGCTTCTTCCGTTTCCGGGGAAGCTGGAGCCAATCCCAGCTGACTGCGGGTTCACCCACGACAGGAGGCCAACCCATCACAGGGCAACACATAGACAGACAACCATTCATACACACATTCACACCTATGGGCAATTTAAGAGAATTCAATCAACCTACTGCAGCCTTTGGACAGCAGGAGGAAACTGGTGCACCCGGGGGAAAACACACGCGAACACGTGGAGAGCTTGCAAACACAGAAAGGCCGACCCGGGGATTGAACCCAGGACCTTTGCTGTAAGGCAACAGCGCTTACCACTGCACTGACATAAAATATAAAAAGACCCAAATCTAAAATATGAAACACACACTGTCAGTGGCAGAACTTCAGCCATATTTACCATGTTGTAACAAATGACCAAGAAACTTTTCATATCTCGAAAATCATTGACATGTTCTCTCTTTTCTTTCTTCAAAGGTTTTCTTTTTCCTGAGGAAAATCAGCAACAATGAGTGCAAGTGAACGTTTTCCACTTACCCCACATGAGATAACGATTCTGAAAGAGAGTCGTGTTGCCTTTTGTGATGCTGTAAAGGGAAAATTTGGTTGTGCAGCAGTGATCCATAATGTGGAAAGTGGCACTGCTTCATCCTTTGGCAACAACAAAGTGACCATTGTGCCTGAAATAAAGTATTCAAAACAGCTAAGTAATGGCCTGACGGTATCTGTGTGGAAGGATGATCTTACAACTCATCAAGCAGATGCTGTGGTCAATGCAGCCAATGAGCGATTAAACCATGGAGGAGGACTTGCTTTAGCTCTGTCCAATGCCGGGGGTCCTGAAATTCAACAAATGAGTGACCAAATCATAAAGACATATGGGCTTGTTCATACAGGTGATGCTGTTGTCACCCCAGCCGGAAAGCTTCCATGTAAACATATCATACATGCAGTTGGTCCCAGTGTCAAAACAAATGCATCAAAAAAGGAAATTGATAATGCTGCATACTTCTTGGAGAAAACTATACTAAGCATATTTCAAATAACTGAGTTTCACAACTTGCAGTCTGTTGCAATTCCAGCTATTAGCTCTGGCCTTTTCAATTTCCCACGGAGCATCTGTGCAAACATTATTGTAAGAACTGTAAGGTCATTCATGGACAAGCGAAACCCTCAAATGAGGAGCCTAGAGATCCGCCTAGTAAACAATGATGATCCCTCTGTTCAAGAGATGTTGAGAGCTTGCACAGAAATTCTGGGGTCACCTCACTCACAAAGTGGGGCAATGCAAATCCAGAGCAAAGCACCAACAAGGTCTGATGGGTCCAGTCTGGAGCTGGGAAATGTGACTCTCCACCTCAAAAAGGGCTCTATTGAGCAGGAGACAGTAAGTTAAAGAATAACAGTGACTACCCAGTTATTAGCCTCTAGAAGGCTAAAAGGAAGGGGAATTTATGTGAAATGCACAATTCCTAAGAAATTATTTTATTTTATTACTGCAATTCATTTAGATTTGGTGATAGTAACCAGACATCACAGTATCTACAACATACATTACATTTACAAACCAAACTGATCAGTGAACCTATATTTTTTCAATTAATAGATTTAAAGATGCATTTTGGTTCAAAATCATAAAAAAATATAAAATATGTAAATCTAAAAAAAGACATTTGTTTTCCATTAACAGATAAAAAAATTAATTGTACCTATAAATAGTCTGTTATAATCTTTTGTGAGGTTGCTTTAAACTTTTTAGATGCCTGGTGCCTATCATCACCACTGTAAACAATTCTGACTCAAGACATTTTTCTAGAACATTAAATCACATAATTAATTTATTTTTTATGTTAATGATGCAATTATGTTGAATTTTTAAAAAAATTAAAATTCCTTCTTAATTACTTTATTCTTCCAAAACCTTTTTATACCATTATAATACATGTGCAAAGCATTTATTAGGCTTTGTTTAATGATGTCAGGTGGTACAGTCACCAATATTACAAGTCAATATTACAGTGATAAATACCACAAGTCAAATGTTTCTTGCAAAAAACGACACTCAAAATGATCTTAATTGGCTATGCCAGGAATGTGGTGCTGTACTGCATAATACATATAATTTCAATCTGAGATGAATATTATTGTTAACCTCTGTTGCACAATATTTTGTTTTATCTCTTTTCACTTTAAAGACATGCGTCATTGTCAACACAATAGCGCCTGACCTTAACTTATCACAAGGCTACGTTTCCAAGGCGATATTGGAGAAAGCTGGACCAAAGATTCAAATTGAAATAAAAAAGATTGGCCGTGGGTATGATCCTCTTCCTGGTGGTAATGTGATTGAAACGGCTGGCCATAAACTGAACTGTAAGGCAGTGTACCACACGGTCTGTCCTTCTAGTTCCACTTCTAGTTCTGCAAGTCAGGTCAGAAACTTTAATATATAATGATCATTCCACTTTTCAAATTCAGTTCATGATTACTTTTAATCAAAAGTGTCAATCTCCAATTTTAACTGGTGTTGTAGCTCCAATATCAGATTTCTTAACAAATAAAGCTTTATCACCAGCAGTTTGTAGTCGTTTAGCTTTCTGAATGTTCATCTCTCATCCCAAGATGCAACTGTGTTTTCTAGACTCTTCACAGATTGATCACACGTTGCCTTGATAAGGCAGAAAATCGAAATGTTCCATCCATATCTTTTCCTGCTATTGGCACTGGCAATCTTGGATTTAAGAAAGAAGAAGTGTCTCAAATAATGACCAGTGCAGTCATAGAATTTGCTGAGAAATACAAGGGGATGAAAATGGATGTGTATTTTGTGATTTTCCCAAAGGACCAGGAAATATTCATGGTAAAATTATTTTCCCTTGTATAACAAGACATGATGCGGAACATATAACATGAAGAGTCAGTATGTCAGTCTACATGCATTATTGGCCAGTTTAATGTATTTCAGGCTTTTGAAAAGGAACTGGCTTCCATTAAGAAAAGACCAGGTCTCTACAAGATGTCCTTCAGCACTACTGGCAACAGTAAGATCATTCAGTGATTTGCCTCAAATGATTAATTGTTACCACAATCTGTAACTAGGAAAACCCCAGTCCATATTAACATGATGGTTTACTGTATGAATACATTTTATTGGGAGTGTCTACTGTAGGTTGTTGTATGAATGAATGTCTATTGTCAATAGAAGAAGGCATACGAAAATGAATGCACAGCATCCCAAAGCCCACTTTATTCATTTATTGCTCTATACCAGGGGGATCTACGCTGCTCCAGGATGGCTGTTTGGGGATTTCCTTGCTCAAACACACCTGTCTGTTAATTGCCAGGTTTAGTTAGTAGGTCTAAGGAGGGGAACTACCAAATTATGTGGGATCCTGGCAGACCTGCTTTATACTACATTATATAAAGCCATGCTGTAATCACTGAAAACTGCATGTCCGCTATTCCCTACTTTGTCTTGTCCATTAAGTGTGATAAAATCACTGTAACATAGGACCTCTCATGGCTTATTGCCTTATTTTCTTGCTCCAACAGGCTCAGTGTTCCATGACAGCAAGGAAAGCAAGGACACAACACCTCTGATTGAGCTCTTGGCTAACTCTACAGAGGCACTAAGAGAGGCAAAAGCATGGGCCATGAGAATGCTGCATATATCCTCTTGTGTAACAATAAATAATAACCATATCATCCAGTTTGGCCAGGAGGATCATGCAAAACTGATCTCCCTTCAGGGAAAATTTAGTGTATTTATCACAGAGTTATTTAGTGAAGGCAAATGTGGGCTTCGGATCATAGGGGAACCCATAGGGGTGAGTTGTGCAGCATTGGAGGTGGAAGCCATGCTCTGCCAGGCCCAAGAGAACTTTGCTCAGGCTGAAGAAAATGACCTGCACTCTGTGGTTTACTGGCAGTCTTTCCCTGGCTCAGAACAGCCAGAGACCAGTGATGCCTTAGGAAAAGATAACCTCCACGTTCTGTCACTAACCGACCAAGACAGTAAGTCCTTTTATACAAGGACAGTTATTGATGAGCAGAACTATGGTCAGAAAGAAAAAGAAAAGTTGAAAAAATTTAAAAAAGGTGGCCTGGAAATTGTGAAGGTAAGCCATGGATCTTTTCCACCATTAATCTTTTTGTTCTCAGGGTAGAACCTCATCTAGTGATCATTATGTTCAACCCCAAATGTTTTTCAAATGAATGCTTGTGGAATGTGGTCTTCTTGGTTTTTCAAGATGGAGAAAATTGAGAACAATGCCCTGAAGCAGGTTTTCGAGTTGAACAGGAAGCGAGTGCCAGATAAATCCCAGAGGCTCTACCAGCGTGTGTCAGCACAGTTCTGTGAGCTGATCTGCAGGGTTGGATTCCAGAGAGACTATGCACCACCTAAAGGTAGGGAACCACTAACATGGCTTTACTGAATGTAACAGTTCAGTTTACTAAACTTTTTTGCAGCACTTTCAGGCCCAAAATAGATGCATTCTCCTTTTCTGTTATGTACGAAATTACAGTCACTAACCACGCAGGTTATAAGTTGTATTTCTAGTGCAATACAAAATGATCTCACTCATGCATATGCATTTCTGGGAGGGTCATGGAAAAGGGGGAAGGTTGGAAGATTTTACAAATGCAGCTGATTACATATGCCACTCGATTTACCAAAGTAGAAGTAGATCACAGCGACAGTTACTCATGTCTCATATGATACACATTATATAGGCAGATTTTCTGAACAGACACAGTCTTAATAAATTATATTTTAATTGCATATGCCCCCGGATGGGCCAACAAGGGTGGAGGTGGGGGAGTTGAGAACCCTGCCTTTGTGGCCGCACCATGTCGGACTAGCAGGGGGCATTGGCAATGCATCTCCGTGGTGATGACAATCAGTTCTTATATGTGGCACCTGGGCCAAAGGCCTTATAAGTGTGGTTGTCCCATCGGGTGATACAGGTCCCTTGTCCCTGGTGGCAGGTGTGGCTGGATCAAGCCCTGGGCAGGGAAGGGGGTGTCCCTTAGCTCTTTCTAAATTTTTGGGTACTGTTCCAGTACGTTTCAATTACAGTCCGTCAAGGTATGTTTTGTGCTGTCTGCTCTTGTACATACATCTGACGTGTTTCAAATACTGCTATTCAGGGGGCTGAAATTTAAGAACTTCAAAGAACTTTAAGGCAGGCATTTGAGGTTGACATTCCTTCACTAAACTTAGGGCCCAAATGAAAGTGCTCTACTCTCTTTACTGGCAATAGCCACTCTTAATGCATGGTTCTTTTACCTCCAGAGCAAAAATATGGAGCTGGAATATACTTCACTAAGGAAGTGGAGAAAGCTCTAGGCTTGTGGCAGGACGCTGATGAAGAATACATCTACCTCGTTGAGGCTCAAGTGCTCACTGGGAATGATAAACTGGGTTCACCAGAAATGATTGTGGCCCCTCCTCTTATAAATGGTCCTCTGGGTCATTATGACAGTGTGACCAGTGCAAAAAAGGACATCTATGTCATCTTCCATGGCCAACAGGCCTTGCCTGAGCTTCTTATCACATGCAAAAGATTCTCAACCAGTGTTTAGCTTAGAGCATTTGTGGGTTACTGAAACATGGAGGTAGAAGTAAATATGTAAACAGAATAAGAAGACAAAAAACATAGTACATAGGCATAAATCACTCATGGACATTTTTCTTTGGGTTGCTTTAAACTTTCCTTTCCTCTTTTTTGGGCCAACTTAAAATTTTGCTGTATTTAGATTTTCTCCTAAGTGAGTCTCACTACATGCTAGCATATAAGAATGAAGGAAGATTGAAGAGAAACTGATGATAAAATCCGGCACTGGTAAACAGTTGTGATTGACATTAACATTGCATCCAGTTGTAGCACTGTAAGAAAACTTAAAAGTTTTCAGATGTGGATAGTAGTGTACTCTTTATTTGAACATAAGAATCGAGAGTGATTGTGTTATATTGGGGTTATTGGGGATTTGATTGTATGTGATGTACTCCAGCCTTTCCAAACAAATAAAATGGGACCTGTTTTAACACCATCTTTTGGGATTCTTGTACTTAATTAAGATTTTTTTTTTTTATATGGCTCCTTTTGTACAAAAAGTGAATGCTAATTCTGATAGAAAGAGGTCAGAACGCCCAGTGCACCACAGTCAAAGCTGTTTCAGCAGCATGAGGGATAAAATCAATATTAGGCAGGTGGTGTTAATGTTATGGCTGATCGGTGTACTTTTTGTAAAGTGGCTATAGACGATACTGAAGTATCTTTTCTAAATATCTATGCATCAAATAAAGATGATCCTGGACTTAGCTCTGGACTCTTATTGCTGGGAGGGGATTAAACCCTGTAATGGCCACACCAGAAAAGCAAATCTTTTCTTTTTGGCAATAATAATTATGGTACATTTTTATTCAAATACCCTGTGTTTTTTTTATATAGGCCTCTATCATTTCTCTTTATTGTAAAATACATACTAAATACATAAACAAATTAGTAAAAATCGAAATAAATTCTTGGGTTCTTTTAAAACTCAGAGAACTCCATAAATGCCTCAACTATGTGTGTGAACTACCTGTAACTACATGTCTGTCTAACTTCCTGTGATGAAATGATTGAGGCGGTGCAGTGGTTAGCGCTGTTGCCTCACAGCGAGAAGGTCCTGAACATTAAGGGCTTAAACTGTGTTATGTCACATTGAAGGGATAGACACCCCACATCAGAGGCTCCCCTTACCAGAATGAGTAAAATGCATGAACACCAGTCTACCGAATTGGGCCTTCAAGATGTCTGGAGAGGAAAGTTTCCAAGGACCAGAAACTTCATGTATCTTTCCTGTACACATGCATCTTATTCTAGAATTGATTATATTCTACACCTAAATCAGAGTTGTGTAGAGTAATAGATCTATAAATAAAAGTGGCGTATTTGTCACTGTGAACACACAAACTACACAACAACGAAATGCCACCTCTGCATTTAACCCATTACACATGCAGCAGCAGGCAGCTTTGAAAAGCACCTTGGGACAGTACCTTGCACAGGGGCACTTCAGTGGTACCTGGGTTGGGACTTGAACCCGTGACTTTCTGTTGACAAGGCCAAGGTTCTAACCACTAGACCACAAGTGCCCAAACAAATACTACCCATTAGAACTGGCAGTGGTGGTTAGGACATTGCCCTTGTGAACCGAAGTTCGCAGGTTCAAGTCTTGACCTGGGCACCACTGAGGTTCCCTTGAACAAGGTACCGTCCTGCTGTACCGCTCCCCAGGGCTGTTGATAGCTGTCCACTTCTCCATGTGTGCATGTGTAATGGGTTAAATGCAGAGGTCACATTTTGTTGAGGTGCTTGAGTGTGTTCACAACGACAAATAGTCACTTTCCCTTTAGAAGTTCTGACCACCATCTTTTAAACAATGGTGAATTAAAGAATCCCGTCACCTTGAATAACTCAAAACTAATCTCTCAATAGAAGCACCATCTATCATCTTGTAGGAGTATGCTAAGGCATATATTAGGTGTCACATATCATCGTATCATATATCATTTACATATGCTACAAAAAATAGAAATTCACTATTAGAAAATCTCTAGACTCTAAAGCTCAGTCAGGGATTTACATGTTTTCATGTGGACATGTGTCAAAAACACAGAGAAAAACTATATTTAAAAAAAATCTGTCTTTCTGGTGACATAGTTCACTGTGTGTTCTGACCCCTTTCTATCAGAGTCAGCATTTATTTATTTATTTTTTACCACAGGACCTTTTTGGTGCATAATATATCCCACCCTCCTGACAGGTACCATTATAATAAAATAACTAGATAATCAATGTTGTACACTTTAGCTCTCAGTGGAGTTTGTTACAGCGAACTGCAGTTCTTACTGAATGTGTAAGACAGTCTGCCACAGGAAGATGTGGGGTTGAATCATCAGCTGCTCTTTGATGTAGAACCTGATATATAGTAGAGAAGCAGGACACTGCACAAATATTTGCCAAACAGATTTTAATCAAAGAAAAAATGAAAATAACACTGAAAACATACCATATATAACACACCGGATCTACTCTCTATAAGAAATGACGGAGAAACAAAAAAGTGCACTTCCATAGGAATGTTATTGCTGTAAATCCTTGCCCCCTTGTGGCAGCTGGTGGGCCTAAACACCCTTTAGGGTTCTTATATAACATTCTAAAAATCTATAAACATCTCTATATTACACATTAAACTCGAACTAGACCACTTAACGTGTCCGTATTTGAAGACACAGTGATGGTGCCACCACGCATGAAGAATAAGTATCTTACAGTATGTCTGACTGGTCACACAGCGACGCAGTGCACGCAGCAGTGTGGACCAGCTCCATTGTGTTTGCTATTTTTCTTTCTGAAAGCAAAGTGAAAGTGAAACAGGTCAGTTTACAGGGTGGAAATCCCCATCATGATATTAGCCAGACCAGTACAGGGATCAAGTTTCTTTTATATTGCTGTATAAACATGGCCATAAAAGGAAAAGGTTGTGTGCTTTGATAGTATCATTATTAAATCTATACACAAATATGTATACACACCGATCAGTCAGAACATTAACACCACCTGTGTAATACCCTCTTGTGCTGCTGAAACAGCTCTGACCCCTTTCTCAGTCAGGGATTTACATGTTTTCATGTGGACATTTGTCCAAAACAATCAGCATTTGCTTTTTAATCCGCAGTAGCTCTTTTATGGCATCTGACCAGACAGGCTAGCCTTTACTTCCCACATGCATCAGTGAGCCTTGTCCTTGTCGCCTGACACTCCACAAGACCTACCATTGTGGAGATCATTTGAGTCAGTCTAGTCATCAAATAAGGCCCTTGTTAAACTGGCTCATATTCTTATGCTTGCCTATTTTGTTCTGCTTCTAGCACATCAACTTCAAGAACTGACTGTTCACTTGCTACCTAATCTATATCCCATCACCTAACAGGGGCCATTGTAATAAAATAATTATGTCAAGGCTTTGTCAATGTTTACCTGTAATGTTCACTTTACCTGTAAGTGGTGTTAATGTTATGGCTGATGGGTGTATATATATGGGTGTTTGTGTGTTTGTGTGGTCTTCTCAAAGTTCTGACATCTGCCCTATTGAAAATTTGTGGACATAAAATACAGGTCCACAGGACAGAAAAACAGGTCAAACATCCAAACAGAATTTTGCCAGACACTTGTTGATGCCAACCAAAAGCAGCAGACGGGGGTAAAAGCTCCAAGGGACATTTCATCACATATATAGTTTGCTGTAAGTATATTTTCGACCCTGCACATTTGAACATTTGCGAATCTGTAATAAAAATGTATGGTGTGCAATGATTCTGCTGCAGATCACTTTCAGAAATCACTGAAAGCTTAATACTACCATGACATACATTTCCGCTATGAGCGTACGTAAACTTTTGGCCACGACTGTATCTTGTACTATACTCAATGCCAACAGTGTGCTACAGCCAGTAACACATGGCTGAAGGACTGGAGGATGACAACATGTTCACCATGAGATGTCATTAGCTTTCTGTCATTAACATTAACAGCAGGTTGGATGTTTAAAAGGTGCACTCTGCAGCACACACACACTAACATGCCACTACTTTGTCATGTCACAGCTGAGAATTATCCACCCAGGCTTGACCTTGCTTACTGGTAGTACTGTGAGGGTTATGACCGCTGATGAATGGAGAAAAGGAGGCCAACAAACGATAGAAAAATAGATGTAGTGAAAACTACAAAGTGTACCTATATGGTAAGTGGGCCTGGTTAAATGGACAATGAGTATAGATACAAGGCAGGTGTACCTAATAAAGTGGCAATTCATTCATAAACAACTGGTGACAGAAAGTACATCCTACTTGTAAAATCAGGACAAATGTCATGGCGGTAAACATGCACTCTATGAAATGCCAGTGGCCTCATTTATTACTTCTGATGAATGTTTCACAGAAGTTAAACAAGGCCTGTTTACGCTGTTAAGCCAATGGCAACTCAGTTAGATTGGCTCCATGACTGGTAACACTGTATACAACAATCTGGCATTAATGTGGTCCGGGTGTCACAAGAAGGACACCTACATTAGCATCTAGTCCATATTCCAACCACACACACACAGGCTGTGGCTAGAAGTTGCCCTTTTATGCTGAACCTGGACCAGCTTTTATTTATTTATATAGCTTTTGTATGTGTGCTGATTGAAGATACGTCCCTGTTAGTAAAGCTTTAGTAAATAAATGGGAACCTGTTTCTAGCTCAGCACTCCTCCTCTCTGGTAAGCTTTGCAAATATAGGCCCTGGTTTTATTCAATTCCTGATTGTACGCAGCACAAGGGCAAACACAACATTGTCATGAGATCAGTTTAAAATGGCAACTTCCACCAGCCCAGCTTCTCACTCAGTGGCCTCAGACATTTCGGTGCCGTCCACCAGGAGCGTGTGTATAAGCCCGTCTCTCCTCCTCCCGCTGCTCACGGCCTTAATACAGCAGTCGTGGTCGCCCAGGGTGAAGTGTGTCTCCGTGCCGTCGTCCACAAACTCCCCCTGGCGGTTTTGGGATCAGTATTGTCAGCAGTTTTCATTCCATTTGGAGGTGTGAATTACAGACTTTAGGTTCACTTCTTGGAAGTGTCCGAATTAAGAATCTGCTGTTTTGGGTAATTCCATGTCCACTAAACTTTGGACCTCATCGTCACAGCTTTTAAAAGAGGCGACAGTGGTGGTGTAATGGTTAAGGATTTGCTCCTGTGACCAGCCCAGGCACTATTGAGGTACCCTTGAGCAAGAAACCGTCCAACTACACTGCTCCCCGGGCTCTGTTGATAGCTCCCTCCTGTTCCACGTGTGCACGTGTGATGGGTTAAATGCAGAGGTCACATTTTGTTGTGGTGCTTGAGTGTGTTCACAATGACAAATAATTCAGTTTCACTTCACTTCAACAGAATGTGACTGCTGCATTTAACCCATCACACATGCACACGTGGAGCAGCAGGCAGCTACCAAAAGCACTTGGGGAGCAGTGTAACTTGCTCAAAGCTACCTCTGTGGTGCCCAGGCCGGGACTTGAACCTGTGACCTTTAGGTCCCAAGAGCATTGTCTAATTAGGACGTTATGAATGACAATTCAGTCTCTGTATATCAATTAAACATGAGATTTCCACGTGTTTAAAAATAGTCTGACATAACCCCTAAACCTAACCCTAGATTCATTCAACAGGGACAAACTCTGAACCGAGGACACGAGTGAAAAAATCATTTTTGAATACTCACAGCTGTCTCCATCTTCTGTCCATTGCACCAAATGTCCATGGTATCTTTCTCTGTTTAGGGAAAGGACATTCCATTAATGAACCCAGCTGCAAAAGTACTCAAGATAAAGAGAGCAGCAAAATGTAGACATTCAAAATATCAGGCAAACATTTGATTGGCCTAAACTGTAAAATATGGCATAGCTCATTAGTGTAGCTCTTTGTGAAGTTAAACTACATTTTTTTGGATACATATGATGAGAGAGTGTATAGAACTAAAATACAGATTTGGTGTGGGAAACTGCAGCTGTGGAGGGCTATAATCATAATCACTGTACAGTTTAATGTTTAACAAAGGGCAAAAAGAAATCCTGGCTATTCTTCCTGGTTGAGCCTGTAAGCCCTGCCTACCTAGTGTTAGTGTTTGTAACCAGCCTGTCAAACAGCATCCTCTAGAGGGCCAACAGAACTACAGAGACCACAGTTACCTAACAACGGGAGTTGCCTTGCCCTAATAAAGGCCTAATGTATGCCTTTGTAACCAGCTGGCCAACTACTACAGTTGAAAGAGAGAGAGAGAGAGAGAGTGAGAGAGAGAGAGAGAGAGAGAGAGAGAGAGAGAGAGAGAGAGAGAGGGCAACCAGTTTAAGCTGGTTAAAGGATTAAAGGACACATCAAGGTTAGCTCTTAATCTTGCATGGCATCGTGGCATTATATTTGCCCAATGTTAAAGGTTAAAGTTGGTGTCCACTGCTTCCTGGAAAAACACTGTATTGCTTATTTTACTAAAAAAAAGCCTTTAAAAAGTTGCTGCTAACATTAAGGAACGTTTTATTTTAATAGAAAAGACATTGCCTAATTTGACTGGTCATTAGGACATGGCTTCAAAATGCAGGGCTTAAGTGTGACAAAAGATCCCCATTACCCATATCACATGCATCATTTCTTCTCTACTACTAAGTTACATGCCCCTTCACCTTAACAGTGCCAGTCCTGTCAGGTAAGAATTACACCACACAATAAAAATTTAGAGGAACAATGAGTTCTTGCCTATTTTAGGCCACTATTCTACTAACCCTATGCTTCCTGTCCAAGCAGAACACAACGCTGACACTCCTCCATCCGAGGATGACAGCTGTAGGGTGTCTGTTTGTGACTGGTTCAACAAAACCATTGGAATACTTTGAGTGAACAGTAGAAAAAAACAAAAGTCACTCTTGATTCTCAATTTAGAAGAGCAGGTCAAAAGCCAAAGTAGGTGGACATGAACTGAAATGTGCACTGAGTTCCTTGAAAAGTGGGCTAAGACAGACAGCAACTAGCACTTAGATAGAGTGACTTACATTTAACATTTTACACTAACATTAGCCATCTTATGTCAGTTTTAGTAGAGTTTGGCAAGGTTTTATCCTTCCCATATTGGACTAAAACTGATATTAGGGTAAGGGAATAAGTAGCCAAGCATTACTAAAGAAATTATGCATGCAACTAATTTTCCATCCAGTGAGTTTACAAACTTAGCCAAACTTCAGTGTAACTAATCACAGATGCACAAGTCAGGCCAAATACGTGATCGGACTATGTTAGCAATTACACTGTATGTTGTAATTGCCACCATAGTGCCTAAGAAGAAAAAACGTAATGTTAGTGATGTTGTTGGCCTATTGCCTGATGGCCTACACGCTTGTTACTAGCTTGTACCCTATTAAGAAGTGTTGTGAACTTCTCACATCATGTGCTTGTCTTGTATGTGTGATTCATGGATCAGGAGCTGCTTACCCAAGACCACTCTGCAGTCTATGCCATCTAGGTTAAGCAGCCAGGTGCTTGTCACCTTGGAACGGTTCTCCATATACTTCTTCAGGCTTTTTCCATTGATTTCCAGTGTGTACTCATAGGCAAAGCCACTCACAGCGTCAATGTTAATGGTTGCCTTTGTCTCTGAGCTTCCCACATGAAAGGTCTCCTTGCCAACCAGTTTAAACATCCAGTCTCTCCTGAGGACTTCCTGCCAAGCAAGTAAATCAAACAAATACTTATGACTGGACTATAGCATGTAGCGTCATTAAGGCTACACTTAATCTATCTGTTCATCCAGCAAATTCTGAGAGGATGGTGTGTATTTTTCACCTATAACATCTGAGGGCTCTTCTATTTTGTTGCTGCTTCTACTGTCGGTATTGGTAGCAGAACAGAAAATTAATAAGCAACTTCAGTAATGATACTGCATATAGATTCTTACCTTTCCGTCTACATAGATGACCCGTTTTCCTGTGGTTGTGCCGTGTTCAAATTCAATCCTGTGGACCCCGTCACTTAAGGCTACCTCCCATACGCCGACTAAGTCACCAGACATGGTGCCGTGGAGAGATCACAGGACCTTTTACAACAAATAAGAATTCCACCAAAATTAGGGAGACAAATAATTCATAAAAGGTATTAATACTAAGACAGATGTGCCAGATGTGAGATATGTAATGATGTCAAAGGTTCAGAGGTCTATTTCTTTAGATCTGTAGTGGAGCTCTGAGTCTAATATAAGAGGTCTAAGATATTGGGTGACTTCCAGGAGTGTTTTTTAGCTACCTTTTCTTGTAGAATCAGAGCAAAACTAAAGAAACATCCTTCAGACTAGGGATTGGTGATACAGACCTAAAATTATGCCATGATATTACACTGTTTTCTTGCGATAATGTTATAAATGACTATATGGAAGTAAGCCATTCCAAACCCAAACCTTAATGCAAAACATTAAAACTTAATCCAAACCATCAAATACCAACTAAATTACACCAGTTGGAAAGACCCAAAATAAAATAGAAAAGATTTAACATTAGTACATTTTTTTGTCTCTGTGCCATCTGTGGTGAAATGTTGCTCTCTGTGAAATCACGGGTGACAACAGACTTTTACATTTTTTTAAATTTTTATTCATTTGACTGACGATTTTGTCCAAAGAGACTTCCATGGAGCAGTGTAGCGAGACGGTACCTTGCTCAAGGGTACCTCAGAAGTGTCCGGGTCGGGACTCGAACCTGTGACCTTCAGGTCCCAAGCGCAATGTCCTAACCTCCACTGCCTTAGACTTAATGTCTTTACTTTCAAAAAAGTGATCTGTCTGTATCAATCCTAAATTTCCCCCTTAATGAAAGCTTCTGTTCCCCCAAGGTACCATCAGAAGAAGCTGTTTGGTTACTTTTGGCAAGGCAGTAAATTGTTTTAAGTAAGAGAGACAGAGAGAGAGAGAGAAAGAGAGAGAGAGAGAGAGAGAGAGAGAGAGAGAGAGAGA